>JBBPPC010000009.1:0-119892 GCA_038091775.1 Leccinum olivaceopallidum | reverse complement strand
CATGCAATGACTCAACGATGCCATCGATGCGGCCAACGGGGCAGAATGGAAAATCGTAGGCTTCAAACTATCTCAGGCTACGAATATTGAATGGCGTGACCTCCCAACTAGGGTTCCATTCGTACCACTGCTCTGGGATCTAGCCAAGCCATCTTGAAGAATTGGTAGGGTTGGATGTGATCCGCACGGAGAGATATGAAGTGACCATCAAGTTTATCGATAGCAGAATGGAAGGCGCAGTGTGCACGTCGCGCGACTTGAAATTTCTGAATGGCGAACTACATCGCCTTTCATGCCAGCACACTTTTGAATGGGTGGCGGGCGACCTTCAGTCCATCTAGCAAGAGGCGGTGCAGCCTCAGAGAAGATGGTAGGTCTTCCACACACACCTGTTAGCCTCACTGACTTACGTTTGATAATCGTGCAAACCGACCAGTCGCCGCCTCGTTCTTTCAGCTCGCACGGCGATGGATGTTGAGGTTCATTGCAATCAAGAGTGGCGACGCAGTGCCCCAATGTCGGTAAGCCCGTGAAGCATCTCCATGTTTCCGATCTTCTTCACCCAGTCGCACCAGTTCGTACTGCGTGGAGAGACGGCCAAGCTAGCATCAAACGTTCGTGCATTCTCAAGACGTTGTCACCACGACGCCTTTCCGCGAAGGAAACGTCTTCAATAATCGGGATGGACGACGAAAAGCATATCTCCGATCACACGTTCACGGGTCTCCTATCCGCTCTCAGTGGATATGGTCATTCAAGGTGGGTCTAGAACTACGTTCAGATCGTGTACCCTTTCTCCTGCACGGACTAGTACTGGAATAGGCAGCATTCTTGCTACAGTTTTCCTTTCTCCGCAGCACAGGTTAAGAGGAGCGCTTCCCGAATCAGTACGCTTGCCCGATAGAAGGGAAGCCAGAGGTGCTTCCACTCCTGTTGAGTGCAGCTAGTGAGTAACTTGGGCGACTCGCTTCCTGCGTTGCAGTCCTGTGTGGGACGCCTGCGATCAATGAGGTGGCTACATGATCCCGTGCTATGGAAAGACCGTCGACTATCTATCTTTGGAAGCCCCACTTGGGCCTTCTTCGCTCGCACCATCGTCTAGTCTTGGTTGGCTGTGCGTAGTATAATGTGGGAAGTCTGAGGGTCTGGTCCCAGGTAAGCAAACGTGCATCCTGGATCTAGGAACCTGGATCACGATTCACATTGAATGCAGTGCTTTGGGTGGAGGACGCGTTGGTTGAAGCACGATTCCAGCGTTTGACCGAAGTCACGCACGGGAAAGACAATTGCTTAGTAGTCTCCATGGCGAAGCAGCGTTCATTCCCCGGTCGGAGCATTTCCGTGGAGAAGAGGTCTTGGAATGATCGAGAGATCATTAAGGGCCCAGCGCAAAGCTGCTATTATCTCGCCGTTGCATGTTTGATCGACTCTTCCTCTCACTGCAAGACACGGTCTTGTTGACATGTTTCGGAACAGAAGGGACAGGTCCTGAAGGATTTGCGTTCTATCGTGTTTGACGCCGCAGCACTGATCTAGAATTCCAGACTCTCTTCTGCATTCGCAGGCCCCCTTGCTCGGCGTTTCGGAGACGGTCTTGGCTAAGAGTTCCGTGACGAGCTGTCATTTCAAAGGTCTCTTTTCGGGGATATGATCTGAAACGACCCATTTCCGGCAGCGCTGCGTTGTACATAGGCAGTGCTCGTTTTCACGTGTTCGTGGGGCAATTCGGTCAGTGATAGCTTTCTGTGAGTCGTGGTTTGCTCTGTTAGGTTTCGCATATGTCTAACTAATTTAACATCGAGCAGGCATCTCAGCGAACGTCACACTATTGATACACGTTGTAAGCTCTCTCGCCGTGCCAGTTCCTCCCCAAAGCAGATGGGCCTTTGAGATGACAGGGGCCAAGTGCAACATCAACGACAGGCATGCACTGTCGGAGGTGTGTAGTGGTTTCATTCGCATTCTAAGAACTTATACATATACCATCATATGTTACAGGTGCTGACATTGATGTATCCAACTCCGAGTCTATGTAAGTTGTTTGTTTCTTGTTGGTGGAGACACCTGCGTTAATGTCCGCGTTCAGAGGCCGTACTACTTCTGTGGTGGTGCACTCCATCGAACGCCAACATTAACTGTCGCCACTGTCACGAAACGGTTGTCCGTGGGGAGCAACAAGCTCACGTTTACACACACAGTTGGCCGCTGCGTCTACTCCATGATCGGATTGCAGAAAACAGGTGTTGTCTCGCAAGTGCTGAACCAGTGAATATCCGAGCTGCCGCATCGGTTTGTGCACAAACTGGTTTACCCTAACCAAGACGTAGCTGAGCGTCACGAAATCGCTGACGAACCGTCTTACATGTGAGATTAATTTATGGAGCGAGCGTTTGCAATTCATTGCTGACTGGCAACTGCGCACCTGCGCAATTCGATCATGACGGATGACCGCGCAAATGGACAAGTGAAATCACAGGCGCTGGGCCGGGTGGACCTTGCTTGTATGTACGTTCATATAACGGAGGCCGTCCGGTCACTGCTGGGGGCCTGTCTCGAAAGATGAAGCAGTGGTCGTGGCGCTGTTGTGCACGTGAAGGTGAGTAAGCAGGTGAATAAGCATTCGCACGAGGTCGGAGGCTTTGCCCTTCCGTGTGTTCCGAGCTCGATCGAGCCGCAAGTACGGTAGAGTATAATCGGGGTCTCTCGGACCTGTGTTCACACAGCGGGGGACCTCGCGGGAATGGGCTAATTTTCCCTCGCAGGCGATAATGGACGCGCAGACCGGGTTCTATGCCCAGCCTGTTCGCCGCGGATGCCAGAATAGCTGTCTTTTGATCAGTGATTCGTTGATGTAGTAGTGGTAGCATAACGGGGTGGTGAATGCTAATTGAACTGCAAGGTAAACACGAGGAACGATGCAAAATTACTAGTAGTGCCTGTCATGCGTGACAATATCTCAATCGATGGATCGATAATCTCAGGCTGGCTCACATTGTATGATGCCTTAAGTTAAAGGCTTCACCTGTCAGTGCACGGTGCTGCTGATCCGAACTGTTCAGTCTGATAGATGATAGACGTGAGTTCGGCGTAAATTTAACAAGCATGCACAGGTATACAAAGGTCCGAAGGAGGCATTACGAGCGAGTTTTTTTCCTCGGACTCCCATCGTGTGCATGTTCGTCCGATAATACATCAACGCTTTCTTCCCTCGATCTCTTCGAACTTCCGCTTCTACTGCTCGCGGGGGTGGTGAGCAAACTATCGATGACTTCCTCGTCACTTTCCGATCTAAGGTCAAAAGTCAGTTCTCAGTATAGCGCATCCACGACTGCGCACGCACGCGAATGCCGAAAATGGCTCTGGTTTCAGACCATGCTTTGCATTTAACGCGTTAGCTGCTCTCCACCTCTTTTCGTTATCGGCCTTGCGTTCCGCCCGTAGCCACGCCATCCGAAGCTTACGGTCTTGCTTGTTCATCTTTCCCGTCCCATCCCAAATTTCCCGGTTCTTCTTCATCTTGCCTAACACAAACGTTTCGAGATATTCGCGGGTGACGGTCAATTCGCGTGTGTCCGGCGTGGCTTTGTCCAGCAGCGTCTGCGTTCGTTGTAGGAGGCATCGATTTTCGGCAACGCGAGCCTCCATGAAGGGGATGGTGTTGACGAGCGTGGTAAATTGACGGAGGGTGTCTACGACCATGTAGTGTGTCGGAGCGCCGGTTGTGTAGCCGTAGTACTCGTCATCGTGGGCGTTGTCGTGCTTTCCTTCGTCAGCTTGCCCGCCAGGATTCGGACTTGCGTTGGCCGGATGGTCCGCAGGCTCATCTAAGTGAGGGGGCAAGTTAGGTGAGCTGTAGTCTCTGGTGCGACGATCGATCATTTACCGTCGGGATAGAGGAGTTGCTCAAGAGCCTCCGTCGAGCTGGAAGGGGAGGTAGAAGCGCCGTTGGCGGCCGGTTCATCTTGTCCTGGTAGAATAACAAGGAAGTGAGCGGCGACTACTCACGCTGGATCCGGAGCAGACGCACCTTGGGGATACGCATGACTCACAGAAGGTCCTGCAACAGTTTCAGGTGAGGGTGCGCCCTTGCGCGGTTCTCTGATTGGATTTGGTTCTTGAGACGCCGACAAGATTGGTGGGGGTTCAGTGTCTCTGAGGTGGAGTTGAGTGTGTTGATGGTATGGTAGAGCGAGGAACACGCACTCAATAACTGGTACGCCCGTGGGGTGCTTTTGGATGAGTCTACGAATGATATCTTCCGTCTTTCCAACGGCACGGACCACTTCTCGCTGTGGAGAATGGTCGTTAGGGTCCAAGCGAGGGACTATGGCCAGAGAGACGCGTCGTACCTTGGCAAGGGACTGAAGTTCCGTGCGTGCGAGCTCGCGAAGCTTTGGGCTGTCTAGTGTGAGCGTCATGTTGTGTTGGGGATCGCGTCGGGGATGAGAGAGGGGGAGGAAGAGTTGTCGAGCGGATTTGTGGTTGGCCCAAGCGCTCACTGGCAGCAGTGTTAAAGCGTCTCAGTTTCGTGGTAACGCCCACAAGACTTCACAACTGTGGAGATTGCCGGATCAGTGGTCCAGCCAAAGCGCTGGGGTGGGCTGGCACAAGGCTGACGGAAAAGAGAACTGTCTTGCCTTGTCTCATCTTCCATTGTCGTGCTCGGCTGTTAGTGTGTCACTTCGGTAGAGTGGACAGACAAGAGAATGGCGGAGTCAGTGCTTTGACATTCCAAAACGGGATTGTGATCGATTCGCTTAGACTCGGTTGTGGGTCCAAGTAATGACAGTATTGTTCTCGGGGAAGGTCCACAATATTCGCCACACCATAAAACACAAGCCTGCGCGACTTGATGTGGATTTCCCCCTTCGTTCTTACACCCTCGACCACACATCCTATCCATCAAACGCACGATGAACCTCCGCAACAAGTCCAGAGGGGCAACGCTGAAAACAGAGCCGACGGACTCCACACCATTTACGCTGTCAGATAACGCTGACCTGAGCGAAGCAGCCCTTCGAAAACTCCCTCGCGCCGAGCTTCAGAAACTCGCGATGGTAGGCGTCGCGCGTCTTCATGTGATGATTCTTGCTGACGATGTACAGGCGCACAAAGTGAAAGCGAACATAAAGAGCGAGCTGATTATTCGTCAACTGTCAATCCTCCATGTACCGGGGGAGAAAAGGTAAGAGAGGAGGAAACTGAAGGCTGTGGACGGAGCGCTAAAGCATGGGATGTAGACGCGCGGAAGACAATCCTGAAGAAGGGCCATCGCGAAAGAGATTAAAGAGAGAAGCTACGTCAAAAGAAGAAGCGGCCTCGCGCACCACGAAGGAACGAATTGCGCCTCTTGACACTCCACCTGCCCAAGACGAGCCAGAGCAGCAGAGCAGCGTCGAAGGTAGGCATTAACCAACAGAAGTTCCACGCCAGTTTAACATACCAATCATATAGACCCGCAGCCGGAGCCTGGGCCATCAACTCCAGGTCCGAGATCGCCAGTGCAGACAGCACCGACCCGGGTTCCGTATGACGAAGATATTTTCAGCGGCACGGAATCAGATGGGACCGAGGAAGAGCAACTCGATTTCGCTACACCCGTGTCATCGCGGGCGGGCACGCCTCTCCCTGCAAACGCCAAAGACCTTGAGCGCTGCGTCCAGATCATGCAAGAAATTTCTGAGCAGGACGTTAATATTTTGAACGAAGTAACGGAGGTGCGCGAAACGGCAGCAAAGCTTCGCAAGAGAGCCAGGGACGTTCGAGAACTCGTCAAGGCGGAGACGGCACGGAGGGAGCGGATGGAATCGTACTTTCGATACTGGCAAGAGATCGACCCGGTATGGGACAGGCGGTGGCTGTATGGAGAGAAGATGGTACCGGATCATAAGGTACGGCTCGAGGAATCTGACAAGTGAGTGTTTCCAAGGTTTACCTGCAACAATTGATCGTTGAATGTTGGCGTCAGACCTGCTGGACCTCCGAGTATTCTCGTCGGTCGCGGACAGGCAAAACCGTAAGTGACTGTCTAGAAAAGAACGATATGATGGCTAATAAAGTAATCGTAGAGCCACATCCGGGCAGTGGATGCGAAACAGAGAATTAATTATTGAAAAGCAAGAAGCCGAGCAACGTCAGTTGGAGGCTTTGCAATAAATTTAATGTATAAGTACTTAGCATATTAGTAATCTCGCTGCTCAGTTCTTGTCAATCACCGTCGTCGACCTCCGCCGTTTCGCTATCAACCAAAATGCCTTTTGGCCTTACAATTGGAACGGAACGCGCAAATTCTCTTCAAGTTCGTACACAAATTCACCTTTTTCATTAGGAAAAACTCACCCGAATCTTTTCTCAGAATGCAATCCAGGACGAGCTCATGAAGCGGGGCTTCAGTACTGATGCTGGTCAGTCTTCCGGGACCGGTTTCATGCATTCAAACGCTTATATGCGCCCTTATACAGACCCAGTTATGGCAGAGTACATTACTATAATGATCATAAATAACAAGACTGCAGGTACGTAGATGTTCTTACTCCCGCCCTCGACTTTCTTCGGGTTGGCAGGATCAGTACTGACAGTATCTCCACTATAGCTCAAATAACGTCTGAACTCGAGGATTGTAAGCCTTTTTTAAGCCTTTTTATGCGGAGCTAACCGCTCGTTTGCTACAGTAATTGGGCCCGAGTTTGGTTCGTGTGGCTTTCTTCACAACTCCGTAATAGTGTCCTGACCAACTCTAAACAGATCCCAGTTTTACTGACTGGTTGTTCCTGGAAGCTGCAAAGGGTGCTCCAGACTCAGAAATACCACTAACATCACCGTCCACTTCCCCCTCTCTCACACCAGCAGTCGCGCCGAAACCCCCAGTCACTTCCGAAATCCCCGTCCACTCCCCCTCGACTTCTACGTCTGAACACCGACGACCACTCAATCCTCGTGTTGGAGCGCCCAGTGGTGCTCCACTCTACCAACATGCACTTTCTTCCACACTTGGTCACGGGCAAAAACGAACAGCATCCGTACGCTCTCCTTCACCTCCTGGCCATGGCCCTTCAAAAACGCGCCGTATGGACGTACCGACTGGTCCCCGCGCAATGCAAAGTAGCGGTCCACGAACTGAGCCTGCTACGGGTGCCAGTGGAAGGAGTCTATTAGACCGTGTAGGCGGACGAAACGGTGCACATCCAACATATGCCCGTGGGGACGAAATACAGGCTCGCATTGATGCTGTTACGAACGGTGGCATGCCTCCCGTCGGTGCGATTCCAGACCCAAGTATGTTGATGGCTTTCCAAAACGGCGTTCCAATGGATATGACCCCCGCCGGTTCGAACACGAATACGATGATGCTGCAGGAGATCATGATGAACCAAATGGCGCTCATGGCTCAGATGGCCACTTCGATGGGAATGCTCAATCCTACTACAGGGCAGATAATGGGCGCTGGTTTTCCAGGGATGCCACAAGGTGATATGGGAATGTACCCGGGAGGCGGCCCATTTGTTCAAGGGCAAGCACCAGCACAGGGCACGAATGGGCGAGTTCGGGGCGGGGGACGGGGTGGAAGAGGACGGAATGGAGGCCCAGGACGAGGTGCCATTGGAGGATCACCCGCGCCAACATCTGAAGCCACCGCTTCCACACAGAACCAAACGCAAGCCCAACCACCATCCGATCCCAGCGTGCCACAATCTGTCGAGCTTTCCGTGCCCATAGTTGCTCCTACACCTATTTCTACGCAGCAGCTCTCTCTAGTCCAGCAACCGCGGATACCCTATGCGCTACCGGAGCGTCCTCAATCTCCCACATTATGCAAGTTCGGCACTAAATGCACGAACTCACAGTGCCGGTACTCTCATCCTTCGCCAGTCGCCACTGCCGAGAGCGGCGTGGTGTTGAGCACGGAAGCATGCGAGAAAGGAAAGGATTGCAAAGATAAGGATTGCATAAAATCGCATGTTAGCCCAGCTGTCAACACACCGGGTAAGTACTCAACCTATTGGTACGCATTCGGTTTGCTAATCTTTTTTCCGTAGGTGCAGAACTTCAAAAACCATCCCCCATAAGCACACATCCTCATGCAGCACCGAGTCATCCTAGCACACCTTCGAGTCCCATCCCTTGCCGCTTCGGTGCATCCTGTACTCGCCCTAATTGCGCGTATTCGCACCCCTCCCGCCCTGGCAGCACCCACTTTACCCAACAGTGTCGTTTCGGCACTGCATGCACTCGTACTACGTGCCCATTCCAACACCCGGAAGGCCGTGTATTGCCAACATCGTTCCACCGGGGCTTATCTACCAACGGACCGATGGTTAACGTACCCACACCGGAGACAGGGAGTATGAGTGGGAGTGTGCACCGGAGTATGACGTTCAACGTCCCCAATAAGGGAGCGGGTGCCACGGACGATGTGAAAGAGAAATTGGAGAAACAGATGAAGGAGCTGGAGGCTACGAAGAAAGCTGTTCAAGACGCAGAATCGGCGGCAGCAGCTGGGAAAAAGAATGAGACCAAGTCTGCTGTTCCTATCGCCGCTTGATCACTACGCAAAGGTTCCCGTGTCGCCTCACCGATGCGACGATCGGGCTAGAAGCAACCCTTGTGTTTTTAGTGGACAAGAAAAATTGACATGACTCTTGTGTTGGTCTCATCTCTCTATTTGTTGTTATCATTCCTATTCTTTTATTCGACGTTGAAACTAATAGCACAAATGGGAATCCCTACTCGCCGAATAAAACGGTTGTCGTGTATGTAGGATCTCACACATTTGCCGACGGCATCGTTGTATGTCGTACGCCTCGGAACTGTAGTAGAAAGAGTCTCTGGTTACTGGCTTGATGTTGTGAAAATGTTTATGTTTGATGGGGAATTAGAGCTTAGCCTTCGGGAGTCGTGCCGTTGATCTGAGCTCCGCGTAAGGCGTGATGCATTGAAATTTGATGGGCGTATAAAAACCGAGCAAAGTGAAAATTGAGTCGCTTCATCGACCAGCCATTGACCTCGTACAAACTTTCAGTCCAACGCAGAGCTTTGAGCTCGTATATGACTTTCACCGAGAGCACACGCGACGAGTCAGTCAATCCCAGTTTTTTCTTTACTGTCGTGTCGCTGATAATGTCGACCGTAGTTATCTCAGTGACCTCGTATTCTCTCTTCTGCCTCTTTAAAAAGCTACAAGCATGCTCAGCACAACCGTGTTGACCTCTGGGCGCGTGCTGCCATCTCTTAACAGCCTTGTCCGTGCTCGCCACCCTTCTTTCCGTCTTTTCTCCACTACACAACTTCGATCACGCATTGCGCCCACCAACCCTCTGCGTGCGATCGCTGCGCCCGCTGTTGGTTCATACGCACCAAAGGATGGCGAGCATGTCCTCAACTCCCCTTCAGAGCTTGCCCGAAAATTGTCCGCCAGAGTCCTGCCCCAACTAGATCGCCCAAACGTTAAAAAGGTCGTCGTCGTAGGCAGCGGTGGGCTTTCCATTGGCCAGGCTGGCGAGTTCGATTACTCTGGTTCGCAAGCTATGAAAGCCCTCCGCGAAGAAGGCGTTGAAGCTGTCTTGATCAATCCAAACATTGCCACATGGCAAACGAGTCATCAGCTGGCCTCGGAAGTCTACTTCCTCCCCATCACCGCAGACTATGTTGCATACGTCCTGGAAAAGGAACGTCCGGACGGCATTTTGCTTACCTTTGGAGGTCAGAGTGCATTGAACGTTGGCATTGCCCTCGACAAGATGGGCGTCTTCGACCGTCTCAATATCAAGGTCCTTGGGACCCCCATCAAGACCCTCGAGGTCTCTGAGGATCGCGAGCTTTTCGTGCAAGCTCTCAAAGGTTCGCATCCCCCCTTTGCAGTTTGTGAACCGGATCCTGACGCTGCGACTGTACTTCAGAAATTGACATCCCAGCCGCAGTGTCTACCGCTGTCTCTAGCGTTGATGCGGCCCTCGAAGCTGCAGAGACGATCGGTTACCCCGTCATTCTTCGTTCCGCTTTCACTCTGGGTGGTCTAGGCTCAGGCTTCGCCAACAACCCCGTCGAGCTGCGCGATCTCTCCGCTAAATCCCTCTCGCTCTCCCCACAAGTCCTCATCGAACGCAGTATGAAAGGCTGGAAAGAACTCGAGTACGAAGTCGTTCGCGACGCTGCTGATAACACCATCATCTGTTGCAACATGGAAAACTTTGATCCCTTGGGAACCCACACCGGTGACTCTATCGTCGTCGCCCCTAGTCAAACTCTGAACGACGACGAGTACCACATGCTGCGAAGTGCTGCCATCAAGGTTATTCGACACCTAGGTGTCGTCGGAGAGTGCAATATCCAATACGCCCTCAATCCTGAGTCAAGGGAATATCGTGTGATTGAGGTTAATGCACGGTATGTTTTCGTCCATCGTCAGGTACACAGTACTCATTCACCATGCCAGGTTGAGTCGTTCGTCCGCTTTGGCGTCCAAGGCAACGGGATACCCTCTCGCCTACACGGCCGCCAAGATTGCCCTGGGACACACTCTTCCCGAGCTCCCCAACGCCGTCACGAAAACGACCACTGCATGCTTCGAACCCTCTCTGGACTATATCGTGACCAAGATTCCTAAATGGGATCTTGCTAAATTCAGTACTGAGGTCAATCGTGAAGTCGGCAGTGCTATGAAGAGTGTCGGTGAAGTTATGGCCATCGGCAGGACGTTCGAGGAGAGCTTGCAAAAGGCCATCCGGATGGTCGACCCCAGATGGCGTGGTTTCGAAGTGGTCGGGGGCTTGGAAAAGTTGGAGGAACCAGCAGAGTTGGAGCGAGCGCTCAGTCGCCCCACCGACATGCGACTTTTCGCGGTCGCGTATGCGCTGTACAATGTCAAGTATAATGTACAAGAGATTCACGATTTGACGAAGATCGACAAGGTAAGCTCAGCGCATTTCTGTTCACTTTCTATGCTAATCGTACTTTCAGTGGTTCCTGTACAAAATCGAAAATATTGTCAACACATCTCGGGCTCTTTCCTCCCTCGGGAACCTCTCGGCTGTTTCGCCTTCTCTCATGGTGACCGCAAAGCGACAAGGATTCTCGGACTCGCAGATTTCAACGCTCCTAAATACCACCGAAGGAGAAGTGCGCAGCTTCCGTAAATCCCAGGATCCTCCGATCACGCCTTTCGTTAAACGGATCGACACGTTGGCAGCCGAGTATCCAGCCCATACCAACTATCTCTACACCACATACAACGCCTCCGCACATGACGTCACCTTCGATGACCACGGTACCATGGTACTTGGCAGTGGTGTCTACCGTATCGGCAGCAGTGTCGAGTTTGATTGGTGTGCCGTTACTTGTACGCGCAAGTTGCGTGAGATGGGCGATACCGTGAACGAAGATGGGAAGGCCGTTGGCGGGAAGACGATCATGATCAACTATAACCCCGAGACGGTCAGCACGGACTTTGACGAGGCGGATAGGTTGTACTTTGAAGAGCTGGGTTGGGAACGCGTGATGGATATCTATGAGTTGGAAGGCGCGAAGGGTGTCATTGTTAGTGTTGGAGGTCAGTCATCTCTCACTTTTCCGACGCGGTGTCAGTTGAACATCTCGCCCTAACAGGTCAACTCCCACAAAACATTGCACTCCGGCTGAAGGAGAGCGGCGTCAATGTCCTTGGCACGGACCCTTTGCAGATCGACAACGCGGAAGATCGTCACAAATTCTCAAGTGTTCTTGATTCCATCGGAGTTGATCAACCCGAGTGGACTGAAGTCACGTCGTTGGAGGCTGCCAAGGAATTCGCAAACCGTGTCAGGTTAGTGCACAGGAATCTGTCCCGTTGTCCGAGTGCGATGCTGAACCAACATATCCAGCTATCCGGTCCTCGTGCGGCCTTCGTACGTTCTTTCTGGAGCTGCGATGAACATTGTGCATGAAGAATCTACGCTCTCGCACACCCTCACTGCAGCGTCATCAGTTTCACCTCTCCACCCCGTTGTCATCACAAAATTCATCTCCAACGCTCAGGAAATCGACGTTGATGCCGTCGCTTACAAGGGCAAGCTCCTCGTACACGCCATCAGTGAACATGTTGAGAACGCTGGTGTCCATTCGGGAGACGCCACGCTTGTGCTTCCTCCCTACACATTGATCGAGCGTGACTTGGACAGACTGAAGGACATCGCGTCGCGAGTTGCTCAAGCATTCGAGATTTCTGGACCTTTCAACATGCAAGTGATCAAGAAGCCTGCCTCTACGGCTGGTGAGGAGGACGAACTCAAGGTCATCGAATGCAACCTGCGTGCATCGCGTTCATTCCCCTTCGTTTCCAAAGTGTTGGGACACAACTTCATCGACACGGCTGCGACTGCAATCACCGGCGTCAATGTGCCAGAGCCTGTTGACTTGATGAAGGAGAAGCGAGACTACACGTGTATCAAGGTCGCTCAATTTTCTTGGACACGACTGGGCGGTGCAGATCCCTTCCTTGGCGTCGGTGCGTACCCTTTTCTTTCTTTCCCCGTATATTGTTGACAAACCACGTTTCCTTAGAAATGGCGAGCACTGGGGAGGTCGCTTCCTTTGGTTCTGACGTCTATGAAGCATACTGGGCTTCCCTGCTTTCCACCACTGGCTTCAAGCCTCCTCGTCCGCGTTCTGGTGTCCTTATCGGTGGCTCGATCAAAACGCCCGAGCTTCCTCACATCGCCAAAACACTCCACTCGTTGGGTTTCAAACTCTACGTTTCATCGCCTGTCGTCGAGGCTGCATTGAACGCCATCCCGCATGTAACCTGCAAACGTATCTTCTTCCCCACGACGGACAAGCGTCGTCTGCGCGAGGTCTTTGACGAGTACGACATCCAATCCGTGATCAACCTCGCTCAGGGACGTGGCAAAGGGCGAGAGGACGAGGACTACGTTGCCCGTCGTAACGCGGTAGATTTCGGGTTGCCGTTGTTGAACAATGCCAAGTGTGCGGCGTTGTGGGTGGAGGCGTTGAAGCGCAAGATGGGCAAGGACGGGAACGGTTTGTCGGGCTATGAAGAGGGGAATGTACCGAGCGAAGTCAAGAGCTGGAGGGAGTTTGTGGGAAGAAGGGCGTGAGGACGCAAGGTTTCCGGCGGTAAAATGTAAATGCATTGTACGATTATGTGTGTAGTTCTTTGGTAGCTGAAATATCAGTCGAGTTTGTGAGTCAGTCACGGACATGATGTCAGCGTTCAAGTCCACGTCGACCATCGCATACTGTAAATGATCAGCAAATACAAGCTGCCACGTCGCGCCAAGTGGTACCGTCAGATGTAGATGCAGGAAATCGACACAGCGCTGGCAGATGTGACTATAAATTGCACCTCTATGCTACATGTTTTATTCGCCGGAACGGCTCTATTGTATATTCCACCGAAGCGCCGACTCGCCCCTGGTCAATTAATGATCCCCTCTTTGGACGTCGCTCCGTGTGCTACGAGGAGATGTGCTACGAGGAGAGGGTGGCAGTACGCTGAGAGTGGGCGCGGACGAAAGCGCTCTCCGGCCCGGAACGGGAGCCCGAGTTGCCGGGTATGGGTGAGCTGCGAGGTACCCCTGCCTATTGAGTAGGTACTTATGGCCTGGGTGGGAACACCTCGCAGGTGCGTGTATGGATCGCGCGCTCCGGACCCCAGGGGGGTGAGCTGCGAGGAGTCGGAATGGGAAATGGAAGCAGGGCATGGTGGGTGCGCTGAAACGGGCTCGGACGAGCGTTGCAAGGCAGATGAGCGACGTGGTGAGCCCTTGCACTGTGGCTTCACTCGTGCCTCACTGCACCACAGTCCGACCCTGTAAGGCTGTTGCAATAGATCATCAATTGACCAGGGTCGGGCACCTTGCTCGAATTCTTGGCTATCGAAGATTCGGCTTCGAGATCAGCGTGCCAGTGGCACCAACTACCTGTCCAGGACATCAATGAGTTCGACACGGGACACAAGTTTTGCACGAGACCGCTTGGCGGCCATGCCATAACTTACAGATGCTGTAGGCGAGAAGTAGTCTGATTGTTGATGGCACGAGTGGTAACCCCGGTACCCAACGCCCAACGACCGAATTATATATTCGACAGCCTCAGAGGGCATTGATTGTATTCAGTGCTTCGAAAGGATGACTATTGCGATCCGTTGATAAGCGGAGGGCTTCACTCAGTCTTGCTATGTCATCTGCGCTGCTATTCTGCCAAACTGGAGTTACATGGATTTCGGGACGATTTGAGGTATACCGTAGACCCAATGGACTGAACGAGTCCGCTGAGGGTCAAACAGCAACTTTGTGAGGGGGTAAAGTTCAAGTGTGATACAGCGATCGAGGGAAAAAGTTCGTACCCGACTTGTTTCGACTTGGATGGGCCAGAATCTCAGGCAGAGAAAGACGAGGACGACTGGAGTATGGATTTTCCGACAGAATCCGGCTGTACGGCGTCGTCCGCCAATTGCAATTTGCCAGTGGGACTGGCACCAGGTCCAGTGGTGCTCGCGATCATATTACTGATCATGAGACACCTCTTATCAGCGGCTGACACGGTGGACGATGCTTCCGTTTCCCAACTCTTTTGCTTTATGAATATTTCCTGCGCCCTTGAAGATCAGATCACTCTTACGTTACCGGCCACCTATCCTCACGACGAACCTCCTGCAACTCTACCTTTAATCATCACACAATCTCTGGCTGTTGCTTGTCAGTTTACGAAGGAAAAAATCATGGTCGCATGGAACCTTTTTGACAGTGTCTTGTGGAGCGATGTAGCTCCTATGCGGTCAAACTGACGATACCATGTAATGGCGGGGATGAATGGGCACAGCGCATGCAGCATGGCATGTGCCATAGTGGGTGGATCCCAACGTGTGGACTTCAGTGAGAGTGGTGCCAACCACCTGTCCAGGACATCAATGAGTTCGACACAGGACACAAGTTTTGCGCGAGACTGCTTGGCGGTCATGCCACAACTTACGGATGCTGTAGGCGAGAGGTAGTCTGTTTGTTGATGGCACGAGTGGTAACCCAACGCCCAACGACCAATTTATATATTCGCCAGCCTCAGAGGGCACTATTTGAATTCAGTGCTTCAAAAGGATGACTATTGCGATCCGTTGATAAGCGGAGGGCTTTACTCAGTCTTGCTATGTCATCTGCGCTGCTATTCTGCCAAACTGGATTTACATGGATTTCGGGACGATTTGAGGTGGACCCAGTGGACTGGACGAGTCCGCTGAGGGTCAAACAGCGACTTTGTGAGGGGGTAAAGTTCAAGTGTGATACAGCGATCGAGGAAAAAAGTTCGTACCCGACTTGTTTCGACTTGAATGGGCCAGGTCCAGTCTTTCTGGAGGACGACTGGAGTATGGATTTTCCGGCAGAAATCCGGCTGTCGTCCGCGGAGTTCGCCGGAGTGCGACGTCGCCGTCACGTCGGCCAATTGCAATTTGCTCCCTTGAAGACCAGATCACTCTCACGACGAACCTCCTGCAACTCTACCTTCAATCATCACACAATCTCTGGCTGTTGCTTGTCAGTTTACGAAGGAAGAAATTATGGTCGCATGGAACCTTTTTGAGAGTGTCTTGTGGAGCAATGTAGCTCCTATGCGGTCAAACTGACGATACCATGTAATGGCTGGGATGAATGGGCATGGCACATGCCATGCTGCATGTGCCATAGTGGGTAGATTCCAACGTGTGGACTTCAGTGAGTAGGTGCGGCGCACTCCAACAGAGTTCGGCGAACTCCGCGGACGACGGCGGACAGCCGAACCGCGCCGGAAAAGGCAAGGTCCAGTCTTTCTGGGAACAGTGATAACTCATGAATATCAGTAACAGGTTCGTACAGCCAGCTGGAGTTAGTCTTGAATGTTTTCCATCCAAACATAGATTGGACGTAGTCTCCCGTAGGCAGGAAGACAGTCGTTCCTTCTATTACTAAGGGATTGGTCGCCTAGTATTCAAACTTGAAAACGGAAATGCACTTACAACTTCGTCGGGAGGTTGCGGAACAGACCGATTTCCCTTTGAGTATCCTCTCCCCACACCCCCGAGAGTTTCCGACCGCGTCCTAGGTGGCACTTCCCAGTGGCAGGATGCGGAAGCTGTTCTGGCCCTCGTGAGATAACTCTAACCCGGTTAATGACATTGCTTATGATCGGGCCTATCCGGAGGCCCTCTGCCATCAATTTCCTCAGTCATCACAGCGCTATAATTAACTAGATTCCGGGATGCTTGTCCAGACCTCGGCCACGAGGGTCCGGGGGTTGTGGAGTATCAGTATTACAGTTCTGGTTGACACGGAACGGACCGACCCCCGAGAACACCCGGCGGTGGACAAAGTGTTTCCAATATTCTCATTCGGAACGGGAGTACTTGTCCTCGCGGTCAGGTGGTTTGCTCGCTACGGCGTCCGTGGCGCGAGTTCGACAAAGAACATGATATAAAAGCTGAGCGGACGATGGTGAGTTGCATCGTCACCCCTCCCATTCCTACTCACCGGTCTACCAAAAAAACCCACCCGTTCCAACTTCTAAGTAACCATGAAGGTGGGATGGATAGCCCCTATACGTGGTCATGGCATTTACATTTATTCATTTTGATCTAGGTCCTCGCTATCTTATACAAAGGTGAAACTGCCGCCGTAGAAGAGCCCCGTCTCCTCGGCACCGTCGAGAACGAGGTGAGCATCGATGGCAACAGTTTGCGCCAACAGCCATACTCATCAGACACTTCATAGCTCGGTATCCGCGAATACCTCGAGTCAAAGGGACATGAATTCATTGTATGCGCGCCTTCTAATGTTCTCTATGGTTTCGTTTGCTCACGTCTCCGCGCTTCACGCAGGTGTCTGACTCCAAGGAGGGCCCCAACAGCGATTTCCAAAAACACATCGTCGACGTGAGTCTATCGCTCCAAAACTGATGCCCGCGTGACACATACCCATATCAATTTCAGGCCGAGATCTTGATCACCACGCCATTCCACCCCGGATACCTCACAGCTGAGCTCTTCGAAAAGGTATGTATTCCCTGGTTCTTGTCAGTTGAGCACGTTCATATGGTTTCCCTTTCGCGTAGGCAAAGAACTTGAAGCTTTGCGTCACGGCCGGTGTCGGTTCTGACCACATTGACCTCAATGCCGCCGTCAAGAAGCAAGTCCAAGTTTTGGAAGTCACTGGGTCGAACGTCGTCTCCGTCGCTGAGCACGTCATCATGTCCATCCTCCTCCTCGTCAGGAACTTTATTCCTGCCCACGAGGTAACGTGACACGTTTCATTGACATAGGCCGCGATCTCAATCAGACATTCGTATCGTTGCAGATGATCGAGCGCGGCGATTGGCAAGTCTCCCAGATTGCCCGCAACGCATTCGACTTGGAGGGCAAGGTCGTTGGAACCCTCGGTGCTGGTCGTATTGGCTACCGCGTTCTTCAGCGATTACTTCCCTTTGACTGTAAAGAGCTCCTCTACTATGACTACTCTCCTCTCCCCGAAGGTAATGTTCGACCTTCTCGCTTTCTCGATCGCCTTTCTCATCGTTATCGTTCGCAATAAACAGCTGCTGCCAAGGCAGTCAAAGCCCGCCGTGTCGAGGACCTCAAGGCCTTCGTCTCTCAGTGCGATGTCGTGACTATCAACTGCCCCCTCCACGAGGGTACACGTGGACTTATCAACGCCGATCTCTTGAAGCACTTCAAGAAGGGTGCATGGCTCGTCAACACCGCTCGCGGTGCCATCTGCGACAAGGATGCCGTCGCGGCGGCCATCAAGTCCGGGCAATTGAACGGTACGTCCGCGCGTCTGCTGCCGCCGTGCAGACGTTCTCCGCATACTCACTTTTTCTCCTTTTCTTTGACGCAAAGGTTACGCGGGCGATGTTTGGGACGTCCAACCTGCGCCTCGCGACCACGTCTTGCGGACGGCCAAGAACCCGCTCGCTGGTGGAAACGGCATGGTCCCTCACTACTCGGGCACGACGCTCGATGCCCAGGAGCGTTACGCCAACGGGACGAAGGCCATCATCGACAACTATCTCAATGGCAAGCCTCAGACACCGAGTGACATCATCATCGGTCTCGGCAAGTATGAGACCAAGTCATACGGCAAGCGGTGAGCACTTGCGTGCGCAGGGGTCGGTAATGTTGGTGCCGCACATTTGTGACGGGTGTATAGACATGCTACCTATGTATATGTTGTGTATATATTTATGAATCACTCAGCCAAGTCGCACAATCTCCTACTGTGAGCGCCTGATGGATGCTTCGAAGGGATATGCAACATAGTGGAACATACGGAGGCATCATACAAAAAAATTCCGAACAACAATTACAATCCTCTATTCGCGCACGGAACGTCATCAAACCCCATCTTCAGGTCCACAGAGCTCCTCTATATCGAGTTCGTGTGTGACGAGCGACGCGCGCTCGCTGTTCTCTGCACCCGCGATATCTCTGTCAACCGCGAACCGTGATTGTGTCTCAGGGTCGAGTGTACCCTCGAGCGAATCTACGATGATGCGACCGATATTGGGGAGAAACTGTGGGGGACGAGATTGGTACCGGGTCGTTTGCCAAACAAAAGACGTGACGCGAAGCCATGCTTACTTTGAATCCATGTCCACTACCAGACGTGGCCAAGAGCAAGGTAGGATCTCCTGGGAAAGGTCCGATGACCCAGTTTCCGTCAGGCGAATCAGTGTACCTAAGGTGATGAAGTGAGCTCCTAGGTAAGACGTCACAGACAGTTTTCGTTGGGGAAATTTAATAAAAAGAAAACAGAATAAGAATAAAGAATAAAGAAAACAAACAGAAAACAGAATAAATAAGAAGCGAAGATTTCTGCCAGGGGGTCTTCAATGCTCGACTTGTCTTCCCGGAACTCGCCTGAAGCACCCACGCTAGTAGGTAACACGACACTTGGGGCTAGCTTGGAGTCGCCAATGGTACGTAACAGTTGATGATCCGCCGAGACTAGCGCGATGCCAATCGAGATATGCTCGTACAGTAGATAATCAGTCTCAACCAAATGTTCGGGAAACAAAAATGGACCCTTGAATTTCCCATTTGAGCAGTAACGTTGGCAAGTCCATGGGTTTGAAGATGAATTAATCCTTATGAGATCAAAGTCTAACGGAGCGCCACATCGTTATGCCATGAGGAATGCAGGGTACGTCATCGGCCCCGGCGGGCGTCGGACGAGGGATGAGTCTTGATAGGACGAGGATGTTACCCTCCAACGATCTCGGCACCGTCAACGACCCCCGCGCTTATTCAGTGGGATGCAGTCGATTGAGCGGTTAACATCCTGACCATTATGTGAGAACACTGCGCTCGTGCCAGTGAGCGTGGAATTACGCAGATGAATCCATACCATAATCATCCGATGGCGTGGAATGCGACTAATCTAATCACTGGGTTCTTGAGCTGACTCCAAGCAGAAATGAAACGACCGCCATGAGACTTGACCATTTTCGCGTTTGATCGCGCGCTGCAAGAATCAAATAACCGCCATCCACGCCATATTACTTGTAGGGACTGCTAGACCTTATCCAGGATGTCGTACACACTCAAAATTGGAATGGGGAAAACGGGGGCCAAGACGAAAAAAAATGCAAGGACAAAGAGCGGAAAACGAAACCACACTCACCAACACATCCTAGTAGAAGCCCATGGCTTCTCCGCCAGATCAGGGTACACCTTTCTGAGTTGATCCCTCAATGCCTGGAGTGCCGGCCGGGGCACACGCAGGCCATCACCCAAATGAGGGTGACTCGTGATTGTGCGAGGTGTTGATATCTTGCGGACAGTGGCGCGGCAAACGTCATTGCCAGTTTGCCTAGGGGAGATCATGTGGGTGTGTCCAGCCGTGTGGATAGCAAGCTTAATGGTTCCATCTTCGGTTGGCTACCGATAAGATTAGTTCGGCTGGACAATCAAAGAACGAAATGCACTTGACGATAAGGAGAGAAAGAAATCGTGGTTCTTGTAAAGAACCTCACGGTCATGAACAATGAATGCATGACCAATGATCACACCAGCGACGCCCGCCAATCCGGAATTGGATCAATCAAAGGCGCAATCATCACATGACAACCAGAACGAGGGGGAAGCAAGCGCAAGATAGAATGCACCAACTCGTCTTGACCCGCTACGGTCAAAACAAGTCAAGGTCCGAAGGAAAAAATAGCAATCAGAGTCACGACCGTGGCTCGTTATCAAAAACACCGAACACACAGTATCATGCAAGCACCCCATAAGCATGATGGTACGTGATCAGAATGTAGAGATAGGCGAAGTGAGAAATGAAATCGTCCCGCCGGACGGATCTCTTCCGATATCTGCAAAATACTTGTTTGTTCACTGTTGATGTTCTGCAGCATGTAACAGCAGTAAAGACGCGCCCGCTTCGCCCCCAGATTCGGTTAGGTTAGGCTGTGAGCGTCTGGCTATGGTTGACTTGCGAGCAAACAATTACGTTACCAGACGAAAAGCCCAAGGAAACAATAACGCAAACAAGGAAAAAGCATGCGACTCACAGGGAGTGTGTAGAACCCACTGTCGAAATCCAAGTATACATGACAATCTTTGTACCGCTCCTGCTCTTCCGTACTGAGCTGTATCATTGCCATGCTCTGGCTAGAGTTGGGTTTTAGCCAAACAATTGCATCATCAATGGCGGCATCCAAACCCAGTGGCCAAACACTTTGAGTCGAGCTCCAACTCAGGAAATGTGGCTGCGGTCCATGATCCAATGGTGAGTATAACCCTATCACCTTCGAAAAGTTTACCATCCGTGCACTTCACGCCCGTCGTCCATCCATTTTTGTCTTTCACGAGGCCGATGACCTCCTGGTCCTCGATCACTCTCCCATCCATCTCCCTCACACGCATGAGAAGGATTCTCACCGCCCGCGCTGCCTCTGCCCAACCTCCGTCGGCATTGAAGAAGCCACTGTAATTCGTCAACAGACCAACAAGTTGAGGGTGCGTTTCCGAATCCGAGTGAATGGGAGTGGAGGAATGTAGAGAAGACAAAAGTTTACTCCGAACAGCTTTGGAGTTCGGGAGATCTTCGATGCATGCACCGAAGTGTCGATCATTCTCCTTCAGCCTAACGTCGACCTTATCGCGACCGACGTTGATCACGCCACATCTAATCGTGATGCATCATTGAATAAACCAGAATGGGTGTACGAAGGTGGAGAAAGCATGATGAGTGAACGAGGCTTCCGTTTAGTATGAACAAGTTGAAATGACGTACTCGTGATAACATTCCTGCCACATGGGCTCCTTCCATGCCACCATCGCTTCTCTCGCCAGTTTGGTATAAAACATGTCGCTGTAGCACGACCTCACCACTGTTCCAAGATGTTGTTAGCAGCTTGTTCATCAGCTGAAGGCCGTCAAGTCATCATTTCGACACACACCCTTATTGATATCGGTGCTAGCAGCGTCTACAGCGGGCAGCTCCTTCGCCCGATCAAGAACTGTTACATTCGTGTAACCACGCCCTAAAAGGTGGAATGCGGTGGAAAGACCAAATGCACCAGCGCCTACGATAAGGATCCGTGAGGCATTCGTGAGGGGAGTGAGAGAGGAGTCGGTTTCGAAACGGCTCTGAGTCATATCTCAGCGACTCTAGGAAGGATGTAAGTGTTTGAAGCCAGCAATAGTGACGGCGATGCCGATAGACGAAATCCTTATCATGTTGAACAATCTTTCCGTTTCGGTACAGAAACGGAGGCTCTGCCTCCTTGGTGCAAACCTATCAACAACGTCAACCGCTTTTCAGGCATCGAAATTGAAGATATTCATTGCTTGCATTGGCTGGTCATACAGAGACAAGAAAACGCTTCATGGTAGTTCAAAACCACTGGTCAGCGGTAATTTGCGCGGGTTTTCAATGTCCATCTCCGATTCAAAAGTAAATAGACGCTCACCTGACGGCGACTGAATCTACAGATGTGGCTTCTTGTTGTCAACTCATTCCCCAAGTGCTACCGGGACTCCGCTTTCAACTCCGCTTCACAATAGCCCCTCTGAGTCTGCACTTCTTGTTTCAGTCTTCGTCGATCCCAACACTGTGCTCCATGAATGCCTTTTTGACAAGGACGAAACGCAGGTGAGACAACGACGAGAGCTACCAACTCACTAATGCCCCCGAACTTGCCCGAATGACGGCAGCACTTGGGAGGGCAGTGGCGAAGTGGACAAATGATCGATGATCCGTTAAAACTTGAACAGATACGGGCCCAAGTTAGTGTTTCTCGCTGCCCCCATTACCTCAAGGAGACAAATTCCTGGAACCGTCAGTGAATGGCAGGTTTACGCTTATGATATCTTGAACTTAAACTTGGCGGTAATCGTGGCAGACTCGGAGCGCAGAAGGTGAAGCACATAAACCCCGTGGGGCAAATTCGTCTGTGTCGGCCGGGTCAAGTCCAGATCCAGACCACTGACTGAAACGAATCGGTTTCTCTTGCCAATATAAATGAAGCGGAACGGAACAATGAAGCACAGTAATGCTATTTTGTTATCATTCTCGGTGTGTTACAGTGACCGAACTATCAGAACGTCCCTGTTGCGATGTTATCAAACACGCTTCAGCCACCATAAAGGCCACACTAGGCCGAACTCGTGCAGGTCAGCTGTGTAGATGGTCCGAGATCTGGATATCGAACTTTTATTGTGCATTGTCAAGCTTATTGATCGTGAGGAAGCTTAGCGAGTAACCCCCACTGGGTTCGAGTGGCGCACCCACGTTCATCAGACGCGACGGCGCGGAGGATTTTGGGGCAGTAGTGTTTCAAGTCGCTGTGGTGAAGGAGCCTGATAATCAAGATATCCAAACGAAAGAAGATTTGATGCGACTCTCGCGAGCAATGAAAATGAGTAAGCCTCGTAGAGTGGTACTTATCCCTTAGTACAGGGTCGCGTCGGGCCTTCCGGTAAACCTTGCCGCTTGCCTCCGCCGTGACGGACACGTCCTCCCTATTACGGCAGGTGGGCAAAACCCAAGTTCGATGGCCGACCGTGAGACCGAAGGATAGTAAAGGGCCGTCTTTGCAAATTGCATGATTGCGGAGGTACTGTAAGTACCATGTGTTCGGATCATCATGGGTAGCACATATAGGTTACACCGGAGAACGAACGTCACATCTGTGTGCGCAAGGTGGTCGTTAGCGTAACATCGGAATGTACATGGAAGGTTACGCCCACAGCTGATCGGAAGGGAGCGCATGAGGCGCCTACCTCTTGCGGTTTAGTCTGTACTATGAAGGGCCGCCGTCGTTTCAGAGGACCCCCCGGCGCACGGAGTGGTTGCTAGGGAGTTGAGGAAGACAGCCTCTGAAGCCCCTGATTGATTTACACCGCAAATCACCTTGCCTGAAAAATTGAGGTGATATGAGACGATCGTCCTATCAGCATGAAACGAGGGCGTGTTTCGCGCGGCGCCACGAGAGAAATTCGGAGCACCAACTCCGTCCATCGTACATTGAAGGGACGGACTATCGCCCGAATGCGATGATCGTCAAAATGGCTGCGGCGTGCATGCCCCGTTGACCGAGGTCACGACGCAGGTGTCGTCATCGGATGGAGAAAGAAGGAATACAGCGGTCGTGAGGATTCGGCTGTATGTTGACCAGCAGCGGAATCGGGCATGGGGAGCCGATCACTGAACGTTTGAACCTGCAGCACGAACTCCGATCTGCGCTATCCGCCTAAGCCACGTTCCTTGCCGCTGCGACCGGGCCGCTGGCGTCGGCTGAACTAGGTACCTCCCTGCGACCAATGAAAGATTGCCGCCCAGGGAGGGGTTGAGTCCACCGTGCAGCCCGTAAGGGACAGGTAGTACGTACATTTTCATTTGTCAAGCAGAGCCAGAGCTTGACCGTGTTGAGAACATAGCAGCTGTGCACATCGCAACGGCGTGCACGTGGATTTGGCAGGAACCTTTTTGACAGAAACTGTCAGTTGGATCGCTCTATGTACGAGATCATCGCCATTTACATTATGACGTCACTCGATGGCCACCTAGGCCTCCGAGAGGGGCTCCTTCTTATTTAACCGGCCACTTAAACATGTCTCGCGGTGAGTGCGTCTCTGCTGACCAGGACTGTCCTTCTCTTACTCTGTACCCTCAGACGGCGGCGCCATTTTCATCTCTGACAGCAAGCCCAGCGCGCCCAGACGCGAACAATTGCGTGACGACGAGGTACTTCGAGTCACCCCTGGGGAATCGCATGCCGCTGCACCTTCTGGCTCTGCGCCTCACTCGACTTCCTATCCTAACATCACCCCCTACCCAGCACCCACGAACCTCGATGCCAGCACGTGCATGGTCGACGAGTACGCAACCTACGATCCGGGCATGGCAGGTTGTACCACCCTCGACTCAACCTCCTGTCCCATCGCCGGCATGCCGTACATGGGTCACTGGCAAATCAGCTTATCGCCTTCAAGTTGCCCAGGGCCTCTCCTCACATCGAAATGCATTAGTCGCGGATATGAACGCGACGCTGAAGAGTACGCGTCCGAATTCGAGCTTCCCAAGATTCAGATGTCGTCGGCTGGCGAGAGCCCAGGAAAGGATGACTACAATCAGTCCCAAATTAGATCGTCTGTCGGTACACGTATTGTCGGTCCGTTCACCGTCCCTTTCATCTTTTCTTGATATTGATCGTTCTCTGTTGACTCCCTTAATCTATCAAGGTCGCGTTGAACGCCTCGCTGGTAAAGTACTCCGCGGGAAACGGCACATGGTACGCCTTTTTTTGTCTGGTAGCTAACCCATGACATTGGTTTGATACATCTTTAGACAGGCCATCTTTGATTGAAACAGTTAACTCTGATCATTTTCAACGTACAAGAGTATCTTGAAACTAGCTACTGTAGTTACAGTATTAACAAGTCTGTAGGTCATATGAAATCGAATTGGTACATTTAACAAGAAGTCGCAGAAAATGTAGGATATTCTAGCTCTAGGTACATACTCCGGGACCAGTTTGAAACGGCTTCCGAACCCTCATATATCGATATCATGACACGCTTGTACCAGTACACGCGCGATTCGTCCATCCCTGATGGCCTCAGCGATGATCGTTACCTTGTCCCCAAACGTCGTGTCCACAGGCCCTCCCAAGCTGGCTTCCAAACCGGGTACAGCGTCGCGCATGCCAAACACGTTGCCCCGTAGGTTATCCGCACCATGCATCCGAATGCCCAGTTCCTTTCGGACAAACTCGTACAGTACGCGTGTGCGGGGCGCCAAAAATGCCGAAGCGGGCGTTTTACCGCGTGGGGCAATGTCAAACACTGGTGTAGGCGTGGCCGAGGGTGTCGACAGTCCAATGCACCCATTCCGTACGTCCGCCAACGACACGTCCAAGTACGCACATCTCAGCTCTGTCAGGAGCGACGCGAGCCCGTCTGCCAACATCGTACGGAACGCAGTCACCTTGCCCAAGTCAAGTGCAAGGACGTCAAGTGACGTGAGCGCCTCGATGAGAGGAGAGATCGCCTCACTTGCCACCTTGGCCATTCGTGGTGCTGTGTCCATGCTGGTCGTACGGTCGAGTGCGTCGTACACCTGAGGCATCACCTTGCGCACAACCCCGTCCACGAGTTGGTCCTGAGCCAAAATTTCGAACTGTTTGCGCAGTAGGTCGCGCACCACTTGGGTGGACAGCTGCTTCATTTCGAGATACAGTGCACGGGCGTCGAGAGCTTGGCAAATAACGAATAAGTGCGTGGCTGCCAGCAATTGAGACACCTCGAGTGCTGTAAGCGTGTAGCGAGCCGAAATGAGGGCAAGGGAGCTAGCAAACATACTGTCAATGCCGAAAAGCTTGCACAAAGGCGTAGTGCTTACTTGACACTCTGATTGTGCATCTCAGCACTGACATTCCCAACGCCTACATTCATACCACCAAGGGCATTCAGCTCGCCAGTATATGATGCGGCAGCAATATCAAGGCCCTTGCAACCGAAATCCAATGCACTTTCACCACCGGAAAGGTTTCCAGGCAACCCACGATTCATAGTAGGGTTGACTATCTCCGTGAGTTGCACAAACATGAGTCGGCCGATATGCGAAAGCGAGAGACGAAGATGGTCCATAGCGTTAGTGACTGACAGGGCTTGGAAGTTTCCTGCGTGATGGATTTTTCCTAGGACGGATGAGCCGCGTCAAGGACAAAGATCTGACCCATACACACCTTCTTCACCGGTCTTGCTCGGAGGCTCCACAAGCGGATTATCAGTCGTCGAGTTGACTTCGATCCGAATGGTTTCCTCGATTCTCTTGAGATCCTCAAACTGAGGACCCAACCACTGGGGGGAAGTGCGAAGGGAATAACGATCCTGCCTAAGTACACCTTGGTCTTCCTCGAGCTTGACCTCAGTCTCGTCGCCCTGTGCAAATTTGGATTCGGACAAGAGAGACCAGATGAGATGGGCCGCCTCGATTTGACCCGGGTGGGGGCGAGCATGGCCGACAAATGGATCAAAAGAGCCACGAGAACCCAACATGGCTTCTATGGACATCGCGGTCAAGACCTGTAAATGAATGAGCCAATGCTCCAACACAGGATCCACTGATACCACTTACAGCCCCAAGGACGGCGACATCTTTGGCGCCATTGACAACAAGAGCCGCCAAACCTGCGCTAAAGGCAGTGCCATTAAGAATACCGAGGTGTTCCTTGGATGCAAGACGGAGGGGGGTTGTGTTTGTGTAGGCAAGGGCTTTGGAAGCCGGATACCAAGTAGAAGAAGGTATGTAGAAGGCTGATTGAGAAAGAAAGTTATCCTTGGCGAAGTCGTCGTCAGGAACAGAAGATGCGGGTGTGCTCGGCGAAGTGGGAGATGCGCCGTCAGATTCGGTACCAGTTGGTGTAGTGACCCGAGAGCCAGTGGCAGATGAAGATACTGAGGAAACCGCGAAACGTGGCGTGGGAACTGTCAAGCGAGGGGGTCGCACAGCAAGGGATGGCAGAATCGGGGAACCACCCAACCAAACCCGGATAGCGGGGTTACCGATGAGCATGCCCGCGATGTAAGAAAGCGAGGAAAGGTCTATTCATGGAAATGAGTCATTAGCGGGCGGCAATAAACGATGACAATTATCAGAGTACTAACCACCGCTGGCAGAAATACTTCCGCGGAGAGGAACGAGCGGCACGAGGCCCTTTTGTATGACCTCGACCATCTTTTCGACAAGTTCCCAGCGCACACCAGAATGGCCACGCAGGAGTGAGTTGGTGCGGACGAGCATTGCAGCACGGGTCCAAGCTGGTGGCATTGTTGTCGAATGGATCGGATCCGACAGAGGCAAGGATGCAGCTACAGAGGATGAGCGTGGCGATAACAAAAAACAGGGGCAACAATACATACCATAAGATGAGGAGGCGTCATGCGAGACGGAGGAGGGCATCAGGGCGCCCGAATGCTGGTGCTGGAGCAGGGCGGCGCCAAGAGCGATAGGGTCGTCTGTGCGGGTGTCTGCGCTGCCACCAAAGCCAGTAGATACACCGTAGATGGAAAGGCCGGCTTCGACCTTGGAAGCAATGACGCGACGAGAAGCATCATGGGCAACACGGAGGTGCTCGCCAGCAGAGATACGAAGTTGCGGCGCGGAGCAAGAAGCCGAAGTCGAAGGAAGGTGGCGGGCAACGGCGGCAATCTGAGCGAGGGAGAGGTCGCTACCGGTGAGGGTGACGGGAGAGCCAGAGCTGTGGAAGGGTGAGCAGGAAGAGGGGGATGAGGAGAGAAAGAAACACACAGGTAGCCGTCGAGCTCGCGGACTTGAGTGCGATAGCTTGATATGAGAGAAGGCATGATTGGATGGGGGAAGTCAAACTGACTCGCACCGTCTTTTATATGCCTCGAATGATCCGCCCGTTTTTTTTTTGAATTTACATGCCTTTGAAGGAGACTCGGCTGAAGAGTGAAAAAAAAAAACCACGATATGTGACGTCGTAAGTACAGCGTGATCGAGATCAGCTGTATTGCTACTCTGGGAATTCTTTTCCCGGTTAAGCTCCGCCAAATCTCAGATATCCAACCCCCCAATATTCGCAACCCCCCCAGTGACCCCCCCTCAGAAATACAGCATCCATGTTCTTTTTGATCACCGCTTCGACACAGCAACTCACTTTGTTCGCTCTCAAACGACATCGCTTCAGGCACCGCCAAGTCACATCCGGTCTTCGTCCTCACTAATAACCCGGAATCATTTCCGACGGCGTCAACAACCTTGTTCTTCGTTACCCTGCTTGCGACTCACATTCCAGTGTTTGCCACGTTGTTTCGACTTGGTTTCATTCATTTCCCTCTTCTCAAACTCTCCCTGACGGTAATCACAATAGAACGTTCAAACAGCACCTGCGAGCAACCATGCAAGCAGTGCCCATTAATAGACCTGCTATGGGCGCGTATCTGCACAGTCTGACAACGTTACGGGCCCCTCAGCTGCTTCACCGCTTTGAGGACAAGGGGTACAACCAACGCGGCTCCGCACCTTGAGACCACACCGGCCGCTCTCGGGATTCGTCCAATCGGCTTCGATCTTACGTTGAAGCTGAAACTGGCTCGCAGTAAATCATTCTCGGGACGGTCAAAGATGCCCAAACATCTTTTTATCATTAGGATTACACCGCAACAAGTCGAAACATCTGTGTTTTCCGTTTCATCGGCCTTCCTTCATTCGGAACTCCAAGCAAAATCAACGTGGATCAGGACCCATATGTGTACCCGAGCGTCAGGTTAATATATCTACCGCGTACATACGGCGAACCTTTTGAATACCGTGCCTCAACTATCTTCTAAATCTTGCACTCGTTATGATCCAAAACCCCCCTGCGATGTATTATGGTGTAAATGTGCAGTCCCGCGGCGCACCCCACGCACAACGATGATTGGAATATTTGCAATTGAGCTGCTTATCGTTCGGATGCTTGGGTTGCAATGTACCATGCGGCTTGTCGTGTCCCACACCGTCCGGACATATATGTACTGCGTGTCAGCTCAATGGGAACTATCTGATATAGTGGAATCGCGCACCACGGTCGACCACATGTACCGTCACTGCATGAGCGTCTGTCTGCCATTCTGGTAAGCAGCACCCAAATTGACCTGGACTAGTAGGGGGAAAGTCAATTCCAATGTGAACAAACAACTTGTTTGATTATACTTGGCGCACGATTCAGATTCCTTGTAAGCTGTGCATCGCCGCGAGATCCTCATAAACCACGCTGAACTAGAATGCTCCCAAGCTCCGGGAAAGTCGACCTAATTAAACATTCATTGCCGCCAGGTGCAACGTCGATATGGTGCAGGCGATCCTTGCGAGACAGCAAGACTCAGCCAGCAACGTTTCCCCTCTGGAATCGGAGCATATCTGTGGTGCCTTCATATTCCCGCATCCGCATCACATACCTAGTAGTGTCACGGTCCGCTTCTGGGTCTGCTTTCGCTCTGGTATAGTGCCTAGCCGATCACTCATAAAGTGCAACCTCAAATCGATCGTCCAATCGCAGCCAACGGTTTACGAACGCATCGAAGCCTTTCTTACCCCGCGTATAGCTACGCCAAAAATCGCTCCACCGTAACCTCTTAAGTTCAGCGTCCAGACCACTCTCTCCGTCTTACACGTAATGACTGACCTGTCACCGTGTCGGGATCTCGAGGACGGGGACCATAGCATCCTTCGAGACAGCTTCTGAGAGCCCTAAGGAGGTCATTTACGTCCTCATTGTCATCGTCATGCCATCACATTGTCCTGAGGTGGCCGTGATCGAGTCATACTTTCCTTCGCGTCCTCGCCTGTAGTATGTCACCGATCGTCCGTCGCGTGGTTCATAGCATCCGGCATGACCGTAAGTAGCCGTACCACGCCTTTACTCACCATCAGAGGGAACGCGATGGCCCCCGCTGTGCGTCTTCGTTGCGGCAGTCAAACACGACCGGGTGACGTGGTCCACGTTCGAGCTTGGGATCGGGAATTCAGGCCTGGCCGCCTTGACAGCGGCTCGTAAATTGGAGACACATATTCCAAGTCCTTGAGAGAAAGAAGAAAAAAAGAAGGTAAGAAGAGTAAGGAAAAATCAGATCCGTTTGCTGCGGGCGCAAACCGGAGTAACTCCCAGCTCCGCTGTTGATATATCTTTCTTTGGATACCGCCTTCAAGGGATACACGCTACCACAAATGGCACTGTAACACGGAAATCTCTGCCAGTTGCGAGTTCTCTAGTGATTGGAAAAGGTCCAGTAAAAGGAGCGCGAGCCTCCGACCTCAACATAGTGAGGTGCATGGAAAAAACAGACACAAACAAGGTCACGAAGACAAATTTGAAACGAGCAAAATAACTTGAAGACGGCAAACTTGATTCGATTTGATGATCGAACGGGAAGGTGATGGCATATCTGAAGGCCAGCGAATTCTCTTGTGTGGAAGCTTGTCGTATGTATTGTGGTTACGTTGACAGGTTCCGATGATCTTGGACTGGGCAAAACCTCCGCGTGCAATTTCAGTCCCAGCCAAGTTTACCTTCAACGGGTTCCCAAGGTTTTTGATCTATCAACTCGGTCCGTGTTACATGTGCCTGGGGTGTTTTGAATACTATCTAACGCGATCGCGGGCTGTGATAGGAATGTTTCTACCGGCGAATGTAGAATCTCCCGATTCAATCGAAACCACACACCAATCGGCCCACCGGGCCGATATGAATCCAGTTATCTAGTACACGTTTGTGATCTATGGTCATTTGATTTCAGTGACAGATCATTCACGACGCACCTTTGCTTCTTCATCCTCCTGCTGGTGCTTAGATTCATCTTATCAGTCAACTTACGGGGATTGATTTCGTGTTTGATCATCACTCCAAGATCGGCCCAATTGTAGTCCCGTTACCTTGTAAAGAACGTTCACCGTTCACCACGGATGCTTTCTATTGCTTCCACTGTTGGTTTCTGGGAGCCTCCTTCTTGCAATGGTTCATATCTGATTGTCCCTGTGGCTCTCTCTCACTCTCATGCCTACGTGCACACGACAGGAATAATTGTGGCTCTCTCCTGTCTCCTGTCTGAGGGCTCGCGCACTCCATTTTGATTCAAAGGCTATGCATGGGATAATCAGCATCGCGGGAGTGAAACCATTGCGTACATGATACCATCATGTGATGTGACTATAAGTACCCCCCAGGGAGCATAGCCAGTCCGCTGACAACCAAATACTAGTGTACTATACCCGGGACAGCTAGATCAAATTACATCAATCTTGCACCAACGACGATCGTCACCAGGATTCGCACGGCGACATCCGTCCAACCATGGAGACTTGCGGACGTAGCATGGGCACGCAGCTTATTCCGAAGCTTCTTCGTAAACCACCCACCGTATTTACAAGGACCATAAGGATGTCCGCCGATTGACGTCGTTATAGCCGACATTCGGCGGATATGCTGTCTCTGGAAATATATATATGCAGTATCATTTCCAAATCGACAATGCGCACCACAATGCAAGGACCCGCACGGTCGATCGTAACTCGAGAGTAAATATTCCCAGAAGATGCCGATGCCGATAGTACCGCTTGTCTCTCGAACGCGTCTAAAATGGAGAGGAGCTGGGAAACCCTCGTCTCTGAATTTGCCGTAAACCGGAACAAAAATTCGCCAACGAGCCATCACGACATAGTACATAGCGTGTAGTCGGCACCGGAGATACTGAGATACGAGATAGAGATATTCGAAGCATGGAATTCGCACTTCGGTCGCCAAGTTGACATCTCAGGATTTTCTCGGGAGTCATGGGAATGGGGGGACTATCAAACCCGTAAGGCGTGAGTCCGGGACATCCATATGCCAAGTGCACCGCCCCGTCCAAGGCTCTCAGAGACGAGCATTTAACTGCGCTTCGCGTACTATCTGCACGTGTCTATCAGATAACGGCACCTGAGAAACGAGACAAATGAGTGCGATAGAGTGAGAGCTCGTTGTGCGTTCCTAGTCATGGAGCCTATCCACATTTGGTGATGAAACCAAGTCGGTGTAAAACCTGACGATCTTACTCTTTCGACGCGCGCAGGCGTGTGTGTGTGGCTGTATATGTGTGGGATGGCGAAGTCGTCGTGGATACAAACTCGTCCGAACACGGTGGTTTGATTGTGTTAATCTTTTTCGCGACAAAGTCCATCGATGCTTCTGAACCGAGTCTCGAGAAGCTTGGGTGCCTTTCCCGCAGCCTGATTCGTCCGACTCATCGAGGGGAATTCGAAGCGACAGTGATCTTGCATGGAACTTGAAAGCCTCGGGTCGTGGAAAAGCTTAGCCAAGTTGTGTGAGAAAATACTCACAAATGCGGCGACGAAGTTCAGGGGATAAGATGCACAAACCTCACGCTGTTCATGTAAATGATGATCCTGGCCGTTCGTCGTTTGAACGGGTGATGATCATGATGGTTTGTAAAGTAGCCACACAATCGAGCTGTCGCTACAACGTCGTCTCAAATCTGACTCGGATACCCGGGCGTCATTGGCCGGGGTGTGGTAGTCAGCATCTAGTAATGATTGATTGATCCCGGGCCGTAGCCACCTTCTTCATTCATTAATCATTCGTGACAATGATCATGATACTGGAAGGTAATACCAGGGCAGCCGTGGTACTTGGAGTTTCATCTATACCTTCGTTTGACCTTACAATGACGTCATCAAGTTCATACCAATTCAATCCACAAGTGGATATCATGGGGCCATATGGTCAATGGAGTAGGTGCGATTCGAAAGGTTGTCTAGTAGTAGTGAGTCTATTTACATGAGTTCTAATGACCATGAGCTTCATTCTGCGTTACCATCTGCATTATCTTCCTGACGGTTTAAATTGGAACTTGGGAATCCGAGTAAAAATCATCTGATTGGCTCGGACCTGGATTCACACAGCCTCGAGCTCGTTGATAGGGTGGATCATGTTGGAACGAAATGAAGAAGATAACAAGAAAAAGAGTATCTTTCTGCACGACTCGTTTGACTGCCTGAGAACTAGTAGGCGATAGGCTGAGAAAATAGATACATCATTAGGTCCACCGATCCAAAAGAGTGGTCCAGGACGATATCCAAAGGGTTCCCCTCGATAATTTGGTGTTGGTCCCGAGTCCACGGAACCATTCGACGGTACGCTGTGCTTCTTATCCGGGGTTTCGGTGCGTTGTACGTCGCGGTATCCGCGAAGGGAGTCATCACAATCATTTCTCGACTACATGCAAGTCCAAGGCAGTGGTGACCGGCGATGCTTGAAGCTTGAAGGACTATCCAGCCTGGGCTGAGCAACTGTCAAGAAGCGAAGCAAAGTCATACAACATTTATTCCATCTGCCATAATCTACCGTAATTATTGGAAAGAGATCGCAATCTGATCGACCGAATTATTATCGTATCCCCCCGCCATCTACCTAATGTACAATGCGATCCATAGGCACAGCCAGCCAGTCCGGCTTCGTATTCTCCGCCGTGCTGGCGCACGTCCTCTCCACGTCTGATTCTTCGAGAAGCCAGTCCTCGCCCCGGCTAAACATGTCACGGTCCGGAAATACCTCCAGAATTTCCGTCTGGAATCCCTCGGTCTCGAGGGTGTACGTCCGCCGAAGTTCGCGTTTTCCCCGAACGATTGGCGTCTCGACACTGAGGAGACTAAACCGGGGGCTACGACGGAGCTGCCGGAAGGTTTGTCCGATGGGATACTTCTCATCCAAAAAGAGACGTTCGCTTTCGGGGGAGGTTATTGTGACCATAGATGTAGCGACGCAGATGAGACGGCTGGCGCAGATGAGATGAACTTGACGCGATTGAGTGATGGGATGTTCGGGTGAAGCGGGGTGTATGCGAGGGGACGCGTTGGCATATATACATTCGACGCGAATGGGTCGTCCAAAATATGTGCTGTGGGCACAAGTATGTCAGTAATCTGATGTAAAGACATGGCGGATCGAAGTGTCTATACCTTAGTAGACGTTGCAGGTCGCCCTGGGCAGCGAGCATGATGCGCTCGAGGCCGCTGGTATCATTGGGAATGCATGAAAGCTTTTTGGCATACATGAGTGATTGGTTCGGGACAGACGCGGCTTGCTCACCTTCACGCTCGTGGATGCAGCGTTGTACGAGTCTTGTGCGAGCATGTTGGTGGGAGGCGAAGAGGAGTAAAGGGAGCTAGGAGATGGAATGGGTGGGTAGTGGTATGAGTTGAGAACTCATTCTCTGCCTCATTTTATGGGGAGGCAAGATCGCGTGGCAACATAAAGACCACCGCATCGGTCGGTGCTTGTAAGAGCGGGCGTGCACGCCACTGGTCTACAACTGTCACGGCAAACGATAAAGCTATTTCCCCTCGGACAGCATATTCACACACTCACATCTGTACATGCGATTAGAAAACCGAGCAAGCCGAATCCCTGATCCAGTAATTCCAAACACGGAATGCGTTGGTGCGTCTTCTGGCCATAGTAATTTCGGGATCAGCGACACCTCGGTTGCTGCGCATAAGGTTAGTGCAGCCTCAACGCAGTATGACAATCGATCTCATGTATACCGTATACGGGAGCATTCACGCTCCTTATCAGGTCAGCGTCCGGCGACGGTAACAACCCTGCCTACTCGGTCGACGAGTTCATCATTCCATCAAGAGAGCAACATGGCCCACCGCCGCTTGGCGACTCATCCACCCGGCGTCTACCCACCGAACCGCTTGATTGATTGTGTGACATTCTCGGCTGAGACTCGTTTACGCGAACTGCTCATTGTGAGGATCAGGATTTGAACAAAGTTTCATGGAACGATTCAGCCTGAGCACTCAGTGATCCTGCTCAGAATGGGAGAATATGATACCATTATTATGCGTGTAACGAGGAAGGCGACTCAAGCCGACAACTGTTGAATCTTGACTTCCCAACCCTGATTCCGTGGACAAGAACTCGGAATTGTAAAAGACAAAGGGACCTTGAATGCGTCACTCAAACTCGTCGAGTCAATGTGGATGCTAAGTAAAAATGGAACCTTGTCGCTCCATTTTGTTGTGTAAACAAAAGTACAAGATTAGTCATCATAACTTGTACTGAGCCAACCACGTTGGCGCCAATCGATGGTATGTCAAGTGGTCAACTCCTCGGTCCGTTTTCATAGATCCCAAGTTCATGCTAGGGGAGAGCGAAAAAGACCCGCAAATTTGCAGCGGTCAAGCGACTACTGAGCCCTAATGATGCCCGTCTGTGAGATTCCTACTTCCGTGCCTCTTCCTGTCAGACACCTAACCTATCTTTCGTCAGGAAGGAGAACCAATTAAAACAAAAGAAAAAAGAGGAAGAAGAGAAGGAGAAAGCTGTCCGTCGTGTGTGCGTGCTCGTTTCCATGCATGTTCCAGATAAATTCAACAATTACGCCGCAGACCGCAAATTGCATCTTCTCTCTTTCTTGCGCATAACACCGAACTCGTGCCACCATACCGCGTGCTTATCGACACCAACTTCATCAATTTTAGCCTTCAAAATAAGCTGGAGCTTATCGGCGGCATGATGGATTGCCTCTATGCCAAATGTACTTCCTCAATTACTTCCAAAAACGCTTTCTGACAGGTTACGAAAAGGCATACCATGCGTGACGGATTGCGTGATGGCGGAGCTCGAGAAGTTGGGCCATCGGTATCGGGTAGCTCTCCGGTAAGTCTGGTGTTACTCTTCAATGCCTCGTTAACTAAAAGGACCCTCAAGGGTGGCTCGTGACCCTCGATTCGAACGTCTCCAATGCAGCCACAACGGCACATATGCTGATGACTGCCTTGTGCAGCGTGTAACAGCACACAAGTGCTACATCGTCGCAACTTGCGACCGTGAGCTCCGGCGACGAATACGAAAAATTCCTGGAGTTCCTCTTATGTACATTGTTGCAAGGCGATATGCCATCGAACGCCTGCCTGACCAAGGAGCGCCAATATAATTCCCTCTAAGACAAATACTTGTGATTTCCATTTGTGATCAGATTAAGTCGTGATTGTATCCCTTCGTGGCTTGGGACATGTCGTATGCGTATCGACGTGGCTGTGTCCTGCATTTTCTGATCTAGTCTTTGTAAGTACCACGCCATGCATGGCAGCATTGACGCACAACGGGAAGAGCCTTCGAAAGGTCGATCGATTTGAGTATACCATACAGCTATAACTACGCTCAAGCGCCAAGCTCCAAGCCCCACGGACCACCATTACTTTCTCCGAAAGTGGAGAGTATCCCACACCAACCCAACGCACTGGCCCGCAGGTACTTTAATCGAGCCAATCACTGCGTAGGCATTCCTCGGCCATACACGAGTTACTACATTAGGACCACTACAGTCTCACTGTGGATAGGACGCGTAGGTGTGTTATGTTTAACATTTGTGTTCCGAGGAAAGGAAGAAAGATTATGCAGCCGTACCACACATTCAAATACCGTCCGGTGTCCTAACAATCTTTTGCATTGAATCAACTTCCCGCCTACATTCAAGCAATTTCCCGCGGTGCTGGATGCCCCTTAACAACCGCTGGAGCCTCGAAGGGTTGCCATGTTGATAAACCACACGCTGCGGACAGCGGTATCAAGAATGGCGCCGTGAAAGCTGCACATACGCCTCGGAGTCCTGGCTCAGGTTCAGGTTCAAACCCGACCCTGCTGGCTGTTCTATCCGTGTGGTGTCTTGATGAATCATTCAGGGGGCGAGCATTGTATACTATTGTGCGTGTGTCTCCGTGCCTCTCTAGTTTCCTCGAGCTGGCAGATTGGTATATTTAGCGTGATTTAGCGAGGGTTCCCTGGACATTCTACTTTATGACAGGGGTTCTACATGGGAACATCAAGTTTACTCGGGTTGCGAGGTAGCCACTGAGAATGTTAGTGGCGTCGTCCGCCATATGATTCAGACCACTTGATATCAGGAACGTCTACCCTTTTGTTTTCAAGGCTGTTCCCCTCTTGCTGTATCATCCGCGACATTCCCATGATGCTTCTCTTTGTGGACGATGCTCCAGACCGAGGCGAGGGCGCACCGCCGCCCATAAGCCTTTGACTATCATCGCAGGTAGACAAGTGATCGTCTCCGCGCAACTGTGGGAAGTAACGGAAATTAATCTCGCTCTATCTTTGGGATCTCGGTTGAAACGAGACTGGTTGCACCGTTGTCGATACATACACGACTGGTCTCCACGATTAAATCCGTGATGTTGTGTGTGATCGAGGCGAGCACCCGTGGGAACTTTTGATAGGACCTCCGAGTCGGTGCCAAAGATGCATCTGAGTTGTTTCGACGCCGTCAAGTGAATAGTCGAGTCGATAGTCATATAACCTTCGTAGAAAAACCCGGACCAGTATGTTAGTGACAGGAAGCTAGATGTGTGATTCACGTTACGCCTCATAACCGATCACGTGTTACAGAAGAAATTGTTTCGGCAATAATTAAAGGTACTAGAATCCTGTCTTTACGCGTCTTCTCCATCTTCCCTTTCATTTTCCTCTTATTCCTTCATTCAATCCACCGAAACCTTGCCAACAAAAACAGCATGTCAACCAACGCAGTAAGATCGGACGATACATTACCTTCAGGGTATCGGTATTCTTGGTCTCCTGACACCACATTCTCCATCGAGGAGTTTGTTGCAAAGGTTCGAGACATCCGAAGTTCCTCAAGTATAATTCGTATACTTATATCCATGCAGTATAAGCCATCTATGGTTCAAAATGACGGAACAAAGCCCGTAAGACGCGTCTGTCGCGAAAAACAATGTAGCAGTACTTACGCGTTATTCTAGTGGATATGGGTAAGACGGGAACAAAACGTCGAATCGCCATCAGCCGAGAATGAAGCTGTTGCTGTGTCGGAAGCTGCTGCCCTCTGTGAGTTGCCAATACCATCACATCACACGAGACTCAGTTTCCCGAAGTGCAACAAGTTGCTGAAAGGGTCGAGCAAATCAAGGTAAAATAGGCGGTGCATGGCGTTATTATCTATCTGAATTGTACTAGAATGATGCATCAATCCCTGTACGTGCAAACAAGAAAGCGGGTACACGGAGCAAAAAGGAGGTTCGAGAACAGGTCAACAATCCACTCTCATAGTTACGTTCTGGTTCTGAGGAGCATACTCTCCTACAGGTACAGGTCGAGGCTACCGACAAGCTGAAGGATATATCCAAGAAGTATGGCTTCGTATGTGGAAAGTGGTATGTTTTCTTTTGTCGTCCTCCATAATTATCCAATATTGTACTGGTTGATTAGGTTGATTTTTGCTCCATCGGATAAGGTAGACGTGATTTGGAGCAAGATAGCTTGTGAGACATTTTCCAGTGTATATCTAATGGCTGATGTTCTCTGAATAGCATCACTGGCCAATGGCCCTCTATCCTCTACTGTTGCATTCTGTGCAAAGGTATCTACATCGCCGGAAAATGATGTCCCTGGGTACCAGCATGTTATATGCATATACATGCCTGATGTATATGAGAAGGAACAGGTTACCGAAGTATGTTTCAAGTTAACTTTCATTCTTAGATGTGACGCTTTTATCTAGGTCATGAAAGTACTCTTGAGACAGCATGGGCTCAATCTCAGTGGAGTCAAGTCTGATCTATACACAATGATAGGTATGATTTGCTTTCTTCTATACTGTATAACGTATATGGCTCCCTTATTATGTTTCCCTGCAAGGCTTGGATAGCAAACATCCCAGTGGCATACCCTCAACTGTATGTACATATTATCTCTTCCGCTAAGGCATCATTTGACTTTTGAATAGGTTTGGAAGAATGCATCGTTACTGAAAGAATCTGAGATCAAGGTAAACATGCAATTGATACCTAGGCATTGATCTGAGATCAATTGCAGGAGCTGAAAGACGCATTTTTTGCTGAACTGTCTGCTTCGAAGGCAGCAGCAACTATGACAACAGCAGCAGATTCATCCAAGGACTCCACTAAGAGAAAGTCCAAACCTCTTGTGAAAAAAAAGGCTCTGGAGGATCCCTTTGCAACTGATGACGAGTCTGATGTGAACGGTGGAAAGTTGGCTGGTGTACATGCAAAGAGAAAAGCTCGTGAGGGTGAGAGCAATGAAGGGGGCGATAAATCTCCATCCAAGAGAAGCAGAGTCTTGTAACGGAGTAGTTTTGACAGGCATTTCTACAGTAGTTATCCATATCCCTATGTAATATAATGCAGAATAAAAGCAACAACTAGAAAACAAACTTCTCAACTTGTTCTTTTATCCAAAAACACTCGGGCAAACTGCGATGCCTTGTCTAGATCATCTCTACTGCTAGTATTCAACTGCTGTGAACAAGCCAGTGGTTGAACAAAACTATGCGTGAATTGCTCAGCTTGTTCTGTCTGCCAAGAGTCGAGCATTGAAAGGGCTGCTCGAGCATACATCCAAAGTGCCTCGTGAGCAGGGTATACTTGCACAAGAGAGATGGCATGATCCACTATATCTTCCTCGACAACTATACTGCCCAAGACCACGTCTCCACATTGGAGGGAAACCTGAGAGAGGGTGAGAATGGAATGGATTGCACTATAATCAGATACGTGGTGGTCAATCCATTCCTTGAGTCCTGCCATTTCCCGGCGGAAAATCAGAACAAAGCCAATAGTATCCTCGCCAGAGAGGTAATCCGAGAGAAGACTTTGCACGCATATCTGCCAATGTGTCCACGCGAAATAGTTTCGAGGGTAGAGTTCGCATGCTCGGGAAACCAACGTAAGTTCTCGTTGGAGCACTTCTTGGGACGCAAATCGAAGGCGACAGCAAGACTCTAGCCTGGCAGTATCCGAGAATTGTGGATCATGGGCAGCACCGAGGAGCCATCGCCTGTGGTACCATAACTCGGCATGTTTGGCACAGTGTTGTGACGACTGAAGAGATGCCATGAAACGCAGTTCAGTGTGTGGATCGATCAGATGCATCCGAACAAGATGCTTTCTGGCATTGAGAGCTGTAAGGTGGGATGGATTGGCAAGCAGCAGAACGGACGAAGAAGCGGCCAATGCACGTAATGCAGAGGCGTCCAGATCATGGCTATCTTGGATCGATATCGTTGGCCGTGTTGGTATGCAGCTGCGAGCAGACTTGAAGATAGCGATAGCGTGGAGATAGACTTTGTAGAGAATCTTTTGCGGAATACCGAGATTCTCTTCTATAAAAAGGAACGGGAAAAACGACAGCTCCGACTCGGTGTTATCTGTATTCCGAGTTTGCATCCAGATGGAGCCATCGCCGGGAAGGATTTCGATGGTCTGACTGAAAAATATACAGTCGATGCTCAAGACTTTGCATGATATAACTCACGGACACTTGGCGAGAAGCGAGACAAGGAGTTCATACGTTTCCGACGTTGAGAGCGAGGCTTGAGCGAGGGAACTCATGACACTTGACTGCGTTACTTGCCGTGTGAAGATTATATTAGTGTACGCATTCCACAATCATTCCACTACTACATCCTTCGAGTTGTCGGAAGATGCCACGAATATCAGGATCTGCAACATGGTCTACTATACTATGAAATGTGTCCTTGGCCGGTCGGCGTCCTTTCGTATTTCCATGAAGGTTGAACATTTCCGTAACCGGAGAACTTGGAATGCCAATGCCAATGTGCATGCCAGGTAAGTTGCTCACGTCTTTTGTCTGACAGGTTGCCGCGTGCCATTCGCCATCCAGTCCAACCATGGCCAGACGGTTCATCCATGTTCTTGTCACTATCTACGTCGCCAGTGCTGTTGCCTACTCGTCCTATTCTCTGCTGATGACTGCAGCGCCGAAGATACAAGGATGGATTGCTCAGCCTGTCCCTGCAAGCACAGCGAGAAACGGTGTCAAATTGCCAAACTCGAAGCACTCGTCGATTTCCTTGGACCTTCACGAAGAGACGTTGCATTGGCCGGCCACACCGAACGAGAAGAATGAGCTTCGAAGCAGCGAAGTCGCCATGAAAGAATCGCTCTTTCTCTCGAAAGCCTTCTCCCAGAGCATGCAGCCGTGCGAGATCATTCCGTTTTACTACAAAGGTTCAGCGACTTTTGAAGAGGACGACATTACCATCACTACTCTCGTAACTTTCCACCGATTTAAAGTGTTTGCGGAGCTAGCCAGACGATATAGAGGTGCGAAAATAGTCTCCTGGAGGTATTGACCTCACTGCAGCATATGTATAGGTCCTATATCCGCCGCCGTTCATGTGGTTCCCAGCGATTCTCGTGTTGTCCTCGATGCATTACATGATTTGTATACATCCACGCCAGGAATGGCCACCTTCGTCGATGTCCACCTCGTTATCTCTCCGTTCGCTCGCCAATTGAATACATGGCGTAACGCTGCTCGTTTATTCGCTCGTACAGAGTTTGTCATGATGCTGGACGTCGATTTCGCTATTTGTACGGACTTCCGGAGCCACGTTCGAGCTAGCTTGGACGGCGAGGTTGGACGTAGTCTTCGGAGTGGACACGCGGCATTGGTGGTTCCGGCTTTCGAGTACCTCAACCAAAAGGACGGTCTCGATCCGGATACTTTTCCGAGTGACAAAAAGGTTTTTTTGTATCTTCCCCACCAGTGCAGTCAAGTTTATATCGCTTCAGGTCCTGCTAGAGCTTGTTCGGGCGAAAAAGATCGACATGTTTCACAAATCTTGGGCTCCTGGGCATAACATTACCGACTATCCCCAGTTTTATGCCGCTGGTCCGGGAGAGGTGTACGGAATCAAGCAGTATCAGTCTGCATATGAGCCATATGTCATCTTCAAGAAGGAAGGGCCACCTTGGTGAGTGGAATGATTCAGTAATTGTACTCCTGTCTACCATAGGCTTGCATTGTAGGTGCGACGAACGCTTCGTGGGATATGGAGGAAACAAAGCAGCTTGCTTGTATGAGATGTATCTCTCCGGAATGTCGTTTTTTGTCCTCGCAGATCATTTTTTGGTTCACCAAAGTCATGCTTATGAAGAGGCGGCACGCAGACTCGAAGTATGTGATTCATACGGTTGTCCGTCACGTTGCTTCTAAAACCGTTCGCCTCCTGAAGCGCAAAAGTAATCGCAAGATTTATCAGGACTTTGAAGAAGAAATATGCCTTCGGTGAGGCTCTATCTACTGTTACCGATTTTTGTTCGCTTCGTTTATGCGGTCTGAAGGTATCTCAGGCAACACCATGACGCAGACACGTTGAACAGCACTCTGGGACGCAGAGTCATAGAGGAGTGCAAGAAACTCAAAGGGGTGCCAAGTTCAGCTGTCTACGTAAGTTCCTCCCTGTCGTGTGCGGAATTCTGCTAACCTGTGAGTGTAGATCATGGACGGAAAGGTGTAGCGGGTCCTGTCTTCCTTTGTTCGGTGTGAATGTAATGGAAATTATTGTCTGTCTCTTGCGTGTGGTAGATACGAATCTTTGCATGCTGTTCTCTAACTTTGGTTCTCAATACTCTGTTACCAGGTTCGAGTCATAACCGAGTCCCTCCAAATCCGCGTAACATCCGGTCTCACAATACAGATTGTACCGGTAATAGGACAGATTTTTATTTTTCTCTCCTCCTAAGGCTAGTGACCGGTCATGTTATGAGGTCATCATCACCAGCCAGACTATGCTTCGCTGCGAAATCAGATAGGAACGCGAAATCAAGGTCTAGACCTTGGCAGCGCTTTCTCTGCGAACAACAAAGTAGCCCAAAGCCTGGCCGGCCGGGAGAGCCAACGCCAACCAACGCGCCCATGGAGTTGACCAGGTCACCGATTTCTGGTCAACCACTGCCAGCGTTTCATATCGGCGATGTAACAAATGGCCTGTATCCGGGGTTGCCCAGCCCGCTCCGGGGCATTCTGTCTGACAATCGTTAGGGGTTAAATGTGTCTATGTGCATCTGAAGTCTCGCTCATACACGTCGACCACCGATCTTCTACCGACACATCCAGGACACGGATACTTTTCTCATCGCGCAGTGCATGGCAAGATTGCCACGTATGTCCTGTGAGGCATCCGCTCGAGTGAGGAACGATCGGCGCAGATGGTCCGCTTTTCAGGCTCCGACGACGCGGCCAAAACCTTTTCGAGGAGCTCTCGATAAATTAGCTACGTATTAGGCAAGCCGTCGACAACTAGAGGTCTCAGTTTCGTCTGCAGGCCAGTTGGGAATGGCTAAAAGCCACGCGGATCGAACTAAAAACAGCGTCACGGTACGAATGTCCGACCACCGGAAGCGGATGTCGGAACTTGAAGTAGATGGATCGATCGCAGCCTGATTCCTTCCCTTCGTTCCTCGCCCTCACAGCGACTACTACTTCGACTCTACGTTCTACAGTATCTTCGACAATATCCTCCTCACGCTTGGAATCCAGATATGGAGAGCAAAACAAGTGGTTTTGGAAATATCCGAGAGAAATTTGGCCGCTTCAGGATCCTTATCATTGGGCGGGCGAACGCTGGCAAGACGACTATTCTGCGGGCGATCTGTAACACTACCGAAAACCCGGAGGTCTATGATAGAGAGGGCAAAAAGGTGCGTGTCTGGTTTGATACATCTGGATGACTGGCCTATCGTGACCAAACCGTGTGATCAGATTGATTTGACCCAGGTCGAGGGATCCATGGGGGTGAGTGTCACGTGTCACATATTGGACTCGGACTCGACGCGCATCTTTACCAATGCACGCTAGCGCGGGGAACATGACATCGAGAATGAGTTGATTTTCCGGAGCAATGACAAATTTGTCTTCCATGACTCGCGGGGCTTCGAGGCTGGTTCCGCACATGAATTCCAACAGCTGAAGGGGTTCATTGCTGATCGTGCAAACACGACATATCTCAAAAAACGCATTCATGCCATCTGGTAACTACGTGATCAGTGCGGGAAGTGGTCATTGACTGGTTGTCACTCTATATCAACTAGGTACTGTATCCCGATGGATAAATTAGATCGGACAATCCAACGCTCTGAGGAAATGTTTTTTGATGAGTGTGACACAAAAAATGGCGAGTTTTATTTTTGGCAAGGTTTCTTTGAGCTCACAACTCGTCCAGTGCCTGTGATTGTGTTGTTCACCAAGTTTGATGCACTACTGGCTGTAGCCATGAGCAATTTATCTCTTGCTGATCGAAAGCTGCCAAGAGAGGAAAAGGTGGTAAAGGCACAGGAGTGCATCAATGGAATTTTTGACAATGCTAATATATGGGGTCGTCTTTCTCAATTGAAGTTTGCACCGACCTGTAGTGTTCGGATTGGAGGTATTTTTCTGTGTTCTGATAAATGGCTCAGCTCATGGAATTTGCATGCATCCAAGGAATGCACAAGTCAAATGAGGGATGTGACCTACTGCTGGAACATACTGCAGGAGCTTTGAATGAGGATGCTTTGCAAATGCTATTTGTTACTGCTCAGGAAACAAGCATGGCACTGTGTATCAGATTTGCAGTTCAAGAGTAAGTACTGAAAGTTGAATATTCTTCAAAGGCTAAGGCTATAATGTACAAAAGTGTCATATCTGACATAGACAAGCTGCAGCAATCTGTATTTCCTTTACACAAAATCAACATTTTGGATCCTGAAAAACTGGCAAGATGGTTTCCACACTTTTGGGTGAGATATAGTTTATAATTTGAATACATGCTAATCATGATGATCCATTGAGGGCATTATAGAAAGTGAGTGTTTGTTATTGGAGCAAATGTATCAGATGGTCTGGATTTATATCACTTCATTTCAATATCAAAATAACAGTATGTGAGTTGCTGGTGATGGAATGTGCTAGAGAGAGGTGATGCTAACTTTGATGCTGTGTCCATTCACTCTGTATTCTGCTCTGGAAATGACAGCCAGTGAGTTGTGGATTGTGGATTGTGCTTGACAGCAGTGATGCTGATGATGCCATGTCCATTCATTCTTCTGGAAATGACAGACTGTGAGTTGTTGGATTGTGGAATGTGGCAGACAGTGGTGATGCTGATGATGCCACTTCCATTCATTCTTCTGGAAATGACAGACTGTGAGTTGTGGATTGTGGAATGTGACAGACAGTGGTGATGCTGATGATGCCATGTCCATTCATTCTTCTGGAAATGACAGACTGTGAGTTGTGGATTATGGAATGTGACAGACAGTGGTGATGCTGATGATGCCATGTTCATTCATTATTCTGGAAATGACAGTTTGTGAGTTGTGGATTGTGGAATGTGGCAGACAGTGGTAATGCTGATGATGCCATGTCCATTCATTCTTCTTGAAATGACAGAGAGTGAGTTGTGGATTGTGGATTGTGGCAGAACAGTGGTGATGCTGATGATGCCATGTTCATTCATTATTCTGGAAATGACAGCTTGTGAGTTGTGGATTGTGGATTGTGGCAGACAGTGGTGATGCTGATGATGCCATGTTCATTCATTCTTCTGGAAATGACAGACTGTGAGTTGTTGGATTGTGGAATGTGGCAGACAGTGGTGATGCTGATGATGCCATGTCCATTCACTCTTCTGGAAATGACAGTATGTGAGTTGTGGATTGTGGATTGTGGCAGACAGTAGTGATGCTGATGATGCCATGTTCATTCATTCTTCTGGAAATGACAGGATGTGAGTTGTGGAATGTGGAATGTGGCAGACAGTGGTAATGCTGATGATGCCATGTCCATTCACTCTTCTGGAAATGACAGTATGTGAGTTGTGGATTGTGGATTGTGGCAGACAGTGATGATGCTGATGATGCCATGTTCATTCATTCTTCTGGAAATGTCAGCATGTGAGTTGTGGAATGTGGAATGTGGCAGACAGTAGTGATGCTGATGATGCCATGTCCATTCACTCTTTTGGAAATGACAGGAAGTGAGTTGTAGATTGTGCCAGACAGTCATGATGTTGCATTGCTGATATGTATTTATTTTTCACTCTCCTCTACTATTAATAGTTTGTGAGTTTCTCATTGTGGACTGATCTATACAATAGTAATGGTGATTATGTCATGTTTGTGTTTCTTCTTCTTCAAATAACAGCTGGTAAGTTATTCATCATTTCTTGATTTTCCACACAACAATTTAACATGTTCTTTTCTTCATTCATAGAATGTGTGTTCCACATTATATTATTGAATATGTGATTATCATTGATGCATATTTTCAATGTCCTTTTATCTTGGTTTATTCAGCTGGTGAGCTTTCTATTATAATACAACCATATAATTTGTCATTTATCCTGTTGTATTTCATTGATTTAAGTTTGTAAGTGATGTTTCACTAGGAAAGAAGTAACATTGTAACTGTCCATTTTCAATGAATATAGAAGGTATATCATAACATATGGTGAAGCATTATGATACTAATGATAGACCTTTTGGATTCCTCATAGATGGTAAGAAGTGTATTGATTGTTTTAATTTCACTGTGTTTTTTTTTGTTCACTAATTGCTCAATATCCAGGCTGTATGTTGTTGCATGTAATTTTTGGCTGCATACATTGTGCTTATTTTATATTGTGCCACTCACAGGATGTGAGTATTTCAGTACAATTGTGATAACATAATATTATCTGATTTATGATCATATTATATATTGTATATCAATTTTAGGCTGTAAGTTTTTATCAATATGCATAGATTTGATTTTTGATCACATGTTAATTTACAGATGGTGAATTTATTTTCATTATTTCCTGATCTTGTTCATACATATCAATTCAATCTGTTATTATCAGATTGTTGACAATGGAACAGTATGTAAATCAATTGTCTTGTCTTTTGGTTTTAACATTTTATTCTTCAGTTTGCTGGTATTCAATCCGTGGAGTCTTCTATTCCGAAGTCTGATACTCTTGTAAATTTCTCATTAATATCATGTTGTATTGTAATGAATTGGAAATCATAGATGAACCTGGGTACATGGAAGAACTTCCTTCTAGCTATTACTGGTATATATATATATTTTACCTTTCAATTTTTTTTTGACACACCAGAAAATGAAATGGATTATTTGATTTCTTTGTAGATGCACTGCTCATTCTAGAGCATTCTTTCTATCTTTTCCATCAAAAGGATCCTCAAGCACTTCTATCTGCTGCTGAGAAGTACAAGGCATCAGACATACCCAAGAAGGTGAAACTAGCTATGAAGAAGATTTTTGATCAGTATGGCAAGGCATCTGAAGAAGAGAAGGTAGAGATGATTGTGAATGTCATTCTTCAGAATCGGATGAGTATGTTATGCATATCTTCAAATTTTCATTTAATAATCCTCTATTCTCAGCAATCTAGCAAACTTCCTTCAGTATGGAAATCAGAATATCAAGTTACTTTGAAGAAGAAAAATAAATGTCAGATGAGGAATGAAACAATGCTGAAACATGCTGAATCCGAGTCTATATAAATGTACTTGGTCATGTTGGTCATAAATGAAATTGTTGTATGGAGACATGGAGCAGTCTAGCTTAGTACCCACTGAGAGCAGCACAGAAGGCAATCAGTGCTATCACATAATATAGGCAAGGAGTGCCGGCCATGATATTGAGGAGACTCCGACTAGGAAGATGCTTGTTAGAAAGTTCGACTTGAAAGCTATGACCCGCATCAAGACTTGAAAAGGCCCTGACAAAGTTCAGGACATGTTATGGGGTGCAGATTTTGTTTGCAACATGCATATTGGAACACACTTAGTAGTGTATGTCATTCAAAGTTATCAAAGTACAGTGGCTCGACTCTATCAAAACCCATACCCGTCAGGATAGGGCCGGGGTTATGGGCTAGAGGAGAGTATGGGCTTCGACAGAGTCGACTGTGGCAAAACAATAGTTCAAGAATCGAGTTACATGCAATACACTCATGGGACGAGCCGCGTCTGCCCACCCGGTAACGTACTCCTTCGTCTTCGCGCACGTTCCAAAGGTGGCAAATCATCCTCTCTCGATCGAATGCTAACATCTGGATCTTGAGCTGTGGGGTTGCGTGGTCAGATTAAAGCAACAAAAGGAAGAAAAGACATCACATACACAGAGACGTATCTATACCGATCGCGCCTTCATCGTGGTCATCAGCCTCCGAGGACATGTATGTAGGCGTCTCGTCGTCAGGACTGGGTGAAGTTGGGATCAAATGTTTCGGAAGCATAGACCGCCGGTGCTATATAATCAGTCAGGAAATGAATAATGAGAGACTCGAGTGCGAGGAGAGCACCTTGTTATTACCACTACCACCTGCCACATTATTCATGTCGACGTCAATCTTGAATCTCTCCTCGTCCACTCAGGCACGTGTTTCGGCGCATTCGACCACCCACGCTATACCGACGACAATAGGTTTGGGATCATTCAGCAATCCACACCATCGCCACCGTCGGTTGAAGGTACGGGATTAGTGAACGACCAAGCGAGATCAGCAATGGACATACCGATACCGCGTCAGCGTGTGCGGGATCCCATTCTTGTACACAATATGTGTGTACGTCTGGCCAAGCCTGGCCATGATCTAGATGCCAATCAATGTCTGCACTTCTGTTGTAAGCACAAAGGGAAGGTCCTCACCTTCGCACCGAGTCCTTTAAGCATATCAACAAACAAACTCCCCGCATCATCACCCTGTTCAGTCCGCACGTCCACGGATATGGCGCAACATTTCAAGATCTTCAGCGAGGATTTCTTGACCCCGCAAGATCCATTCACTACTCCATTGCCCAGCACAGCGCTGTCGCTGCCATGCGCCTCATTATTACCTCCGGGAACAACGCTCCCAGAACCATCCTGCGTAGGACTGTCCTTGCCTGCTACGATGGTCGAACTTCGCAGCCCGGTGTGCATACCAACCGCTCTGGGTTTCGGAGGAGTGGTAAAGATGATAGACTCTCTGAAAGTGCGTGGAGTGCCGACGAAGCCGGATTGAGGGTCAAATTGGACAACGCTCGCTGCTTCCCCTTGTCCACAGAGATGGGAGAAGACAAGATTTCGACATCCAGGTCACCTCTCGCGTTGCCAACCATGGTGATGACAGCTTTTGAGAAGTAGCACTCGCGCCTCCACCGACTGATGACTCGGCTGACAGGTCTTGCATCCCTGCATGTTGCTCATGACTGACAACCGTAGTTGGATCTTGCGACATGAATACATCTTCATCTTCAGCGTCTTTTGCACCGCCCAAGTCCAGTCTCGACTGCTGCGCGTGACCACCAGATCCCCACCATTCCCGTCTAGATCATCCGTGACCTCCGAATCTTTGACGGAGCTGCCTGCCACCACCGGCAAGCTAGTCTTCTTACTCGCTCTATTTCCTGCCTTGCCAAAGATCCCTATCATTCTTCGGTCGCCCAGTCCCCCAAACGCACCCCAAATGCGACTCGGTGTCTTCGCCGCCGCCGATCCAATTCCTGTCACAGTCGTCGCACGCCTGAGTGACGAAGCAGTGGGTCGCGCGAACGCCATCGATCCTTGTGCGGTAGATGAAGGTAACGAAGCGTCATCTTTCGTTTTCCCTTTGCTGCTCTCTTGGGTACTGTCGTCATCGGAAATTCTATCCGAGAAATCACGTTCCGACGTCGCACGAGATCTCCCTTCCCCACCGCTAGTATTCGTCGGACCAAGCTATGGGAACGGTTTGACATTTCCAAGTTGTGACGTCGAGGGACGCTTCGAGGGTGATGTAGGAAGAGGGAATTTCGATGGGGATGAGAAAGGCGCAAGTCTAGAAGAACATTCACTGTTCGTTGACACGGAAGAGGAAAAGCCAGTGGTAGCATTTCCTGCAGTTGCGGGTCTCGTTTTAATGAACATGTGAATTGATGTTTGCCTCAACTTGTTGGGGTCGTTCTTTGGTACAGAAGAAGATACATGGTGGGCAGTGGTAGTTCGAGGTCACCGGGACAGTCGTTTTGGCAGGGGAGGTTCAGGAGTGACCTTGTTATGGTATAGCCTCGACTCTAGTCAGAGATGCTGCGGCATTGATCGAAATTTTCAACAGGTGCTGACAGGATGTTAGTACTAGTAGCCAAGGGAGGAGACGTTCCCCTCACCTTTTACTGAGTGATCAATGACCGCGGCAGGTCTTTCGTTGACGCATCCACCTACTTCGGCATAGGTTTCCATTCGGATGGCAAATGGCTAGCCTGGTGTATTGCAGAAGGCTGGAAGTCGGACGGTCGCGACATTGACTGGGCAGAGATGGTAGCCATAGATTTGGGTCTGCGCACCCTCGTTCACGCGGAATTTCACGTTGGCGAGATGGGGCCGGGGGGCCCGGAGCTCCTGATCATGAGACAAGGCTAATTACTTGCCAACGTGGCAGCTCGGCATTCGATGTGTGGCAGTGCCACACTTGTCCACCAACCCGACTAGTACTCACTTTTCCGTTACTTACCTCCATACGACGCTCCTTGACCTTTGTAACTGCACTCCGTGTCTTTCCAAGGCTGGTCAGACTTTTATTTACCACCGGACTTGTCATGGCTACGTGTCGCAGAGCGAGGACGCGTAGAGCCGCATGGCTGGCCTTTGGGCTCGTTGCGCTAGCTGCATTCTCTGTTTCTGCACAACCTCAAGCGTCGCTCTCTGTCCAGAATGTAAGATAGGCGTTCAATCTTGTCTGTCCTTCTGACGAATGCATCCTGTCAGGCGCAACCCGACCCTACGCCCGAATTCGGCACCCATGATGTTCGCGAAGCCGTGACACCCATGAGCGTACGTGTCATGCTCCAAGTCAAAGTACCATTGATCACGTCGCATTGCAGACCAGTTCACGTACGCCAGACGATGTCAAGCAGACGACCGAAGGTTGGCTCTTTGTCCGCTGACGTGGCACGCGAAGGTTGACGGTTAAACAGCGACCCATGCCTTCAAGTTTGCCATGATAACCCTCTCCAATCTCACCGCACATCCACCACCCTACGACCACGAGCCGTTCGCGCAATCGAGCGTCTCACAAGTGTCGTCGTTCCTCTCATCCTATCTACCCGCCGCTCAGGGTCAAGGACCCATCGGCAACGTCGTCCGTATAGTAGGCAAGCTCCGTCAAAAGTTCTCGCCTTTTCGGCTTCTCTCTTGGATGGACACTTCGGCCGCAGCTGCACGAAAAAAGGACGAGGAAATGCGCGGTAAAGCGATCAAGGTGGTCGATTTGCTCCAGTATTCCGCCGAGCTCGGAAATGTGGACGCACTGTACACTCTTGCTCAGTTGTCCCTCGTACGTTCTTCTACTGGGTATCAGCGTCGTGCGTCGGGCTGAGAGAATGTGCCCCACAGTTCCCCCCGAACGTCTACTTTCCGTCGGATCCTAGGCTTGCCTACTCTTATTTCTCTACACACGCGTCCTTGACTGGAAATGCGTCCTCACAAGCTATCCTTGCGTTCTTCCACGCCACCGGTTACGCAAACGTGGTACCGGTGGATCAGGCCAAAGCCATGTTGTATTACACTTTTGCCGCACAGGGTGGACACAAGGGCGCGCAAATGGCACTCGCGTACCGTTACTGGAGTGGTATCGGTACCTTGGAAGACTGCTCTCGCACTGTAGAATGGTATGAAGCGGCTGCTGATTCAAGTGGGTACTCGGCTTGTGTCGCGCTGTCCATGCGATCCGTTGACACGTATGGATAGCTATGGAGATGTTCTTGTCTGGTCCTCCCGGGGGTCTTACCCTTCCTTACACACACACGCGACTGTCCGATTTGCATGGGGGGGTGTACGGACCCGGCGCCAGCGTTGCATCTACAGGGCTCAATGTCTTGAAACCGGCTGTAAAAGCTGGTTTTGCTCACGCCGCAGGTGAAACATGGGAGGATCTTCTCGAGTATTACATGGTGCGTCTGTCCGTGCCATGCCACCAAACGCTTTGATTCACCTTGATCTGTCCAGTTCAATGCGGACCGCGGGGAGATGGATTTCGCATACAAGCTTGGCAAGATTTTCTATCAAGGAAGCATCTACGCGACCTCGGGCGGGATAGGCTCTGGTTCCGAAGGCGTAGGGCGCATCGGTCAAGATTTCGATCTCGCTCGCTCGTACTTTATCAAGATTGCGCGTCAAGTTTGGCCACGCGATCCGGTCAATCCGCTCCAGCATACCGTCCTCAACGACAAGGCTGATGGTGTCACCCAACCCGGGTGGGCAGCGAAAAGTGCTGCTTATCTGGGCAGGATGTACTTGCGTGGAGAGGGCGTGAAGCAGGACTATGAGACGGCAATGATGTGGTTCGAGCGCGGAGCAGAATCTGGTGATCGGGAGTGTCACAACGGATTGGGTATCATGTGGAGAGATGGTTTGGTCAAAGGGCGCCAGGATATGGGCAAGGCGCTTGCTCACTTTTCGCATGCGGCAGGGCAAGAATTAGCGGAAGCGCTCGTCAATATGGGCAAACACCATTACGGTACGTTGCGCGAGGGCTCTTCACGAGTCGAACGATCTCACATGAAATCAAGACAGGGGCGAGATTAAGTTGGCTGCGACTTACTTCGAGACGGCCATTCGTTATGGTTCTCCGTTTGAAGCTCATTTTTATCTCGCCAAGATTCATACTATGAACATGCACACTGCTGGTCTCCCGCAAGGGTATGCGGCTGGTTCGTGCGCTAATGCTGTTTCGTTCTACAAACTCATCGCAGAGCGTGGGGTTTGGGACGAGGATCTTGTCGACGACGCCGAGTTTGCCTGGAACAGCGGTACAGCGCGTGGTAAAGAAATGGCTATTCTCAAATGGTGGATCGCGGCCGAGAGAGGAGCAGAAGTGGCCCAAAACAACCTTGCGTATGTCTTGGACCAAGGTCGGTTCCGTTACTGATTCAAGTCTACTGTGCGGCGAAGCTGATGTATCATCTGGAATGTTATAGACAGGAGTATGCTGCGTCTCACGCGGTTCGCTTCCATTGAAGCTTCCAACGATAGTGCGCGACTTGCGCTGATGCAGTGGACGCGTTCCGCTGCGCAGCGAAACATCGACTCGTTGGTAAAGGTCGGGGACTATTACTATCATGGCCTTGGTGTGCCAGACGAACCCGAATCAATTCGTTGGGAAAAGGCCGCTAAATTTTATCAGAGTGCAGCGGACACACAGTTGAGCGCGCTCGCGATGTGGAACTTGGGATGGATGTACGAAAATGGCGTTGGTGTCCCTCAGGTGAGTGACGACGTCCGTTTAAATAGTGGTGGGCTCAAATCTGTGCTTTCGACAGGACTTCCATCTGGCCAAGCGACACTACGATCAAGCGCTGGAGACGAACAGCGAAGCCTACCTCCCCGTGCTATTATCTTTGATTAAGCTATATGTTAGGAGCATTTGGCACACGTTGCAGGGCGGGCAGAACGGTCTTTCTCTTTGGGGATACGACCACGATAAAAGTACCATTTATATGCTCTGCCGTGCCGGTCGTTAGCGCTGACGGGCGTCTCAGTGTCCATTTCGGAGAAGGCAAACTCGAATCAGGAAATTGATGGTGCTTCTGCGGTGCAACCTGATCCCGATAATGATATGTCCAACGCCGAGGAACTGGAGGACGGGTTCCGGGACGATGGCTCATGGTACATCGGAAAAGCCAAAGAAGAGTTTCACAGACGCCGGATGGGCGAAACGCGTCGCGAAGAGGAGGAAGATCCTGTGCAGGTCAGTCCGATCATGTGTGTCGTGCGGATCATCTGGCTGACCAAGTCCGTCTCCATTCCAGTGGGCAAGGGAATGGAGGAACGCCGAGAACGAGCGAGAGGGCGATTTTGGACCGGAGGACTACTTTGATGCAGCATTGCGGGGAGGGCACCGGGGTGAGGAGGACTCGGACGAATTTGGAGAGACGATGCTGCTCGTTGGGCTGTGTGTTGCCGTGGCCATCCTGATCTACATCCGAACTCGGATCGTGGAGCGAGCGCGGCGGGAACAAGAGCCGCAACGAGGTGAGGAGCAGCAGCAGCAGAATCCGGGGATATTTCCTCCTGCTGGGGACCCTGCGCGGCAAGACTGGTTGATCTGGCGATGAGCAAGGGGATTCGCGAAATGTGTACAATCTACTAGTTCATAACCTCTTACCCCTGGATTTACCGCCTTGTTTGGTCTTGCTTGGTGACCTGGGCACCGTTTCGCTAGGTCCGATTCGTTTTCATGCCGCACCGTCGACGACGCGCGGGTAGTACTAACTGTGCTCGACAACGACGACGACAGCGACGAGTCGAGCTTCGCCCGCAAGTACTCGCTTGCGTACTTACCTCACATCTACGCCGCATCACGGGCTCTCGCGCAAAAGTACTGACGTAACAACACACTACTCAAGCGTGCCCGACCTCGTCCGCGTCTGACCTCTCTTGCACGGACAACAATACCATGAGCCTCGACCTCTCAGCGCTCGAGAAGCCCATCACTCACATTCTATCCGCACCTGGCACCGACCTCACGTCGATCAGCGCAAAACAAGTTCGCAAGGCACTACTCGAGAACCCACAGTATGCGTTTCTGCGATTAACGCGCGAGGTGCTGAGGACGCGGCGCGAGGACGTGGACCAGCTCATTACGCGCATATTCCAGCAGGTCAACCGGACTGCGTCGTCGTCGAGCGGGGGGTCGAAACGGAAACGAGAGGAGGACGAGGACGAGGATGACGGACAGGATGGGGATGGGGATGGGGATAGGGATAATGAAGATGAGGATGAGATCGGGGACGAAGATGAGGTGGAGGAACAGCCTCGGAAGGCGCCCAAGAGGCAAAAGGGCAACAGCAAGAAGAGCGTGGAGGAGACCGATGCTGCGCTGGCGCGCAAGCTGTCGTCGGAAATCAATAGTCGGGCGCGGCGGGGCGCTTCTGTGACAGCCGGCGCGTCAAGTCCGCGAAAAGCGAAGCGAAAGTCAAAGAAGAGCGCTGAGATGGTTGACTCGGAGGATGAGACCAAGCCGAAGAAGCGAGCCGCGGCCAAGGGCGGATTTGCGAAAGAATATGTGCTCAGGTGACGCGACCTATTATTAAATTCCTGTGTGCTCGCTGAACTGTGTATGATTTGGGTTTGCTTGTTTTGCAGCGCTCCGCTTTCTGCTGTGTTGCAAGTGGAGAAGCTGTCCCGCCCGCAAGTCGTCAAGAAGCTGTGGGAGTATATCCGTGCGAACGGACTACAGAATCCTTCAAATAAGAAGGAAATTCTATGTGACAATGCATTCCGTGCTGTATTTGCTGTCGACAAGATTGACATGTTCCGGATGAACAAAGTGCTGGGACAGTACGTGGCCCTCACATGACTGATACTTTTGGCTTACGTTCCTTTCCAGACATCTTCACGAGGGATGATGGCGGCGCACGATCTATACCAATTTGAGTGGACGTGGGTTTATCCCTTGTTCGAGAACAAAACTGTACCTCAACACTGTATTGCCCCCCATAAAATTACATTGCGAAAATAGACCCTAATGACACAGCTATGGAATGCATGAAATGAATACAGAGATAAGTTGTTAGTGGTCTTGAAAGGGTCAACGTGAAGTTACAGTAATTGGGAAAGATCATAATTGGTCACTAGTTCAAGTTTTGCACCTTTGCCCACTCCTTGTCGTTCGCAGTGAAGTCGACTCCCTTCTTCTTCCACCATTCCCTCGCCTTTTCCCCACCTCCAATAGCATCCTCCAACGCTTCCTCAATGTCGCACATCCTGTATTGAATAGAAAGTCCACTCTTATCCCACCACTCCAGGACTTTGCTGCGATTATGACGGGTTGCTCCACAGAGTGCCTCGCCGTCAAACGAAACCTGCAAACCACTCCCTAACCACCACTCCAAGACATCGACCTTGCCCAGACAGCTTGCATGCTGCATCACGTGGCGGTCATATTGGTACTCGAGTTGCGACGTGGCCCACCATTCGAGGACGCCGACGTGGCCGGCTGCGCTGGCCATGTCCATCACACGTCCGATCTTGAGAGGCAAGCCGTTCTGAAAATGCTGTCGTTTCCACCAGTCGAGGACGGCGATGTGGTTCTTCGAACTCGCCTGTTCCAGCGCGACTTCTGTGTACTCGAGAGGAAGGCCAGAGCTCGCCCACCAGTCGAGGGAGGCGATCTTGCCGTTACGCGAGGCGTTGTCGATAGCCTCGGCGATGGTACCTTTTTTGGGAGGGAGGATCAACTCGGAGTGCTGTTCGAATCCGTGTTTCCACCACGCAAGCACCGCAGTGCGACCGTGTTTTGATGCCGTGATGGGGATCAAGTCGTCCCCAAAGATAGAGTAAAAGATGGCCAAGTGCTGTGTGATGAAGAATTCGAGTACGTTGACGTATCCGAACCGGACTGCTGCGGCGGCGCCGAGTTTCGTGGGTGGATTCTGGGCGGGATCAGAAGCCCGGATGAGGGGCACAGAGCCGGTGAGCATGGCGAGGTCGGTGGCGCATGCGTTGGTCCATTCGTGTGGCACGGGTAGAGAAGTGGGGACTCCTAGGGCACGACAGAGCGGCCAGTTGCCCAGGTGGTCTAGAATATCTGCCAAAATCTCGATGGGGAGATCTGGCCTGCGCGACACCGAGTTTGGTTTGGTGTCGTCGATAGACTCGGAAGAAGACAAACTTTCTACCGATGCGGTTGGAAAGTGGTATGTGTGGAAGTCATGGTGGGCCAGCCGCGATATAAGCTCTGAATCTGAGCCAGAGGCAGTGGGCAGGTTGCGGACCTTGAGGAAGAAGACTAGCTCTTGGTGAGTCAGCTTGGCGTAGGCGTTGTATACGAGGTTCAGTGGTCTCTCATGACTCTGTAAGAACTGTTCCATTGAGTGTGGGATTGAACGGGAAAAAAATGACATTTTCACATACCGCCATAGGATCGTTGCGAGGGAAGGTGGGATTATGATTCATTCAAGAGAAACGTTGGATCTGCTTACGTGTCACGTGCCTTGATACATACTTCTTTCCCTACTAACAGCGTTCTCGAGCCATTGCAGTGACCCTTGTCCACAACATGCTATTATTCAAAGTGATACTGTCCAACCACGCCGATATGTGTCGCCTTTTTCATTGTGCTAAAGATATTTACGAAAGTGTTATAAACCTGACTGATAGACTCGAACGAAAGCACTCCGAACCCTTGTGGCGCCGGGATGGATGCTTCAAATAGTACTCGCTTACCGCCAAGAGATGACGTGACCGGCGCTAGCGGGGCCCAAGATCTGGACCGATGCCATGGCGCTCATCACTGAGGAGGCTATCTTCGTTTGTTCGCAGTCCCACGGTGGTCTGTCTCTATGTCCCCTTGATACTCACTTACTAGATAGGCAGTTGACGTGAACCTGGTGGGTAACTAAACGTAGAACCTTCAATATCAGCCCACGAGAGGTTTAAATCAGAGAAGCACTGGCCAAGGAAACAACTTTCTGGTAGGTTCTGATCTCCGCGAACACCCGGAGTCCCTGAGGCACCGGGTTCGGGACGGCGCCTCTGGTTGGATGGTGAAATCAACAGCTTGACCTCTTCAGTACGTGCAGCGCCAATATTGTTTTGTTTGCGGTCGTGATGACGTGACGCTCTAGCCTATAAGGAAGTGGTCAATGGTAACCGCATTCAATTATTACTCATACGGGGAGCATGCATCCTTCTCCTTCCGTGTCCCTTCCCCTCGGTACAATGCTGCAGCGTCGATGACAGATGCTGATGGATTAACATTATATAATGCTTCTTGTGTGCGATCTTTTTGGACTGCGTGAAACTGAGCATCCAAGATAGTTTACAGAAATTCAACCATGTCTCGTTGAACTAGCCATGATTGAAGTTCAGATCAACAGATTTTTTGTTGAGTAGTCGTTCAAGGATATGTCTGCACGAAGCTAGAAACAAACGTCGAACAGTGAGAAGCCAAGATGTCGAATAGAAATGTAAAGACCGGCAGACAGAAGTCTCACCGTCTCTAAGAGGTTTCCGGATCATCTTAATGCGTGAATTGTCGAGATTGGGGCCCAGATTGACAATGAGAGAGGCGCGAAAGATTGATCATTAATTGGGGCAGCATTGAATTCTTCACTGGACAAAAAATCATGGACGCTAGGAAGGGAAGTCGTGCACAGATAATTGCACGCGATGTGGCATAACGACGCAGCATGGCGAGAAATTCCACCAGTACTGTGATGTTTTGGGGAAAGGGAAGTTCGGCAGAGTGCAGATGGAGGGTTGTCAAGGCACTTAGCTCGAGTGATTTCCATGGCATATAACAATCTTCTAACTTCAACGTGCGGAGGCCTGGTGTGTTTCCGAAAGGAAACAAGGAGCCCCTTCTGGTAAATGGAGGGCCCGATGTTTCCAAATGTTGCAAGGAAGGGAGGCACGAGGAAAGAAATATGGACAGGATCCATGGACACCAACAAAGTCAAGGTAAAGCCCTGTATGCGTTGTGAATGGTTCATCGGCTGCTCCACGATAAATAGCATATGAGATGGTCCATCTGCGCAAACCATGACAAGAGTAAAATCTATGCAGATCTTCAATGGTGCCTTGTGCGATCTAGCCAATAGCTCCAGATTCCAGCGCTGCGATGTCAAGGGAATGTAAGTCCAACTTTGGGTCTGGCAAATTGATCCAGCCAGTGGCGGCAAACGTATGAACGGATTCCTTCGAAGGTCAAGGCGGGTCACGCGGCACCAAAGTTGTTCCATCGACATCCTCATCCGTGCAGGCCAAGGCCATGGTGGTAGAGAGGAACGCGTGGGTGCTGCTACGAGCGCTAGGGCTTCAAGCTTGTCAAGTCTGTTCTGCTCTTCGTACTACCTTTTACATGGCGCTTCTGTTGTGACTCATACGTTCTCCTCCATCGACGCGTCGTTCGATCGATCAATGTGTTACCATCTCTGAAAAGTTTCTCGGCGAGTGAACAAACATACAAAGATATTAAGACGAGATATGTCGTGTACGGAACCACCGACCCGTCCCTTCTTCTTGTGCCCACAAGGACTCGAAGACGCGATAAATGGGTGCTGAGACGTCCGAGTTGCTCGGAACACGGCCTGACACTCGAACAGCCGCGTGTAAGATGCGCAGCCATGAGCAACATGGGGAAAAGTTGGCCGTGTCGCCGCACTAGAGAAGAAAAGAAAAAAGGAATTTGTTTGAATTTATTGTCAAAATATTTCTCTAGGGCAGGCGGTATAAGTATATGTAATCAACTCTTTCCCAACCCCGACGCCGCCAAACTGATTGCTCCAGTAGCTGCTGCATCGTCGACGTACTCGACGTATCGAAAGACGCACCCTCGTTGCTTGAGCTCGTCCAGAACCAGATCCCTATACTCCTTGATCCCCACCAAACTTCCCCCGAAACATAAGACTGTCTGTTCCGGGATGACTCCCTTTGGTTTGAGCACGACGTCCTCTCCCTGCGCGTGACACAACATTGCAATCTGATCCGCGAGCCCGCCTGCACAGTTCCTGAGGACTCTGAGCGCAAATGGGTCGTTCTCTTCGAACGCCGCCTGGAAGACCAAGGGACTAAGCTGCGAGAGGCGCTTCTCCCGTGCGATCTGCTGGCACGGGAGTGCGGAGGGGTTGGCGATCTGGGGATGTGGTTCAGGGATGTGTACGACGGGAAGCACCTCTGCCGCGTTCTCCTCGCCAACGATGCCAAATTGGGCGAGCACGCGTTCTTTGAGGGCGCTCTTCGGGAGCGGGGCCATGCCCAGGGTCGAGCAGGCAAGGTCGTGCATCATGAGTCGGAGGGTCTCGCGGCCGACATGAAATCCGCCGCCCTCATCTCCAAGGATCCAGCCCCAGCCGCCTGTACGTGCGAGTTGTACGGGGGAGCCGGAGGCGTCTTGTGTGAAGGAGACGACGCAGGAGCCTGTGCCTGCGATGGCGGTCACGGCATGGGCGATGTCGGGGTGAAAGCGGAGCGGGGCTGCGAGTAGGTGGGTGTCGTTTGCGACGATAAGATTGGTTGGGGGTATGTTAAGGAGGGGTGCAACAGCGAGGGCGGCGTTGCGTGCGGCGGCGGGGGAGTCTACGCCGGAGATGCCGAACCAGGCGGATGCAAAGACACCTGACTGGACGGGGAAAGACACGGGATCGGTCGAGGGCGGGAAGTCGCAGGCCTTGAGGGCGCCGGAGACTGCGGTCCGTACGGCATCTTGGAAGCGGTCCGGGGACATGTAAGAAAAGTTGGACGGGCCGCCGAGGGCGCGACCGACGATCTTGCCGTCGTGGTTGGCGATGACGGCAGATGTCTTGGAACCGCCGCAGTCAACACAGAGAAAGAAGGACATTGTGGGGGGCGAGGAGAAGGAGTGGTCAAGCTCAGGGCCAGCATTGACCGGATATGAGCAGCGGAGCGGAAAAAATCTTTTTTGAGGGACTCTCATTATTACTTCCGACAGGGGCCGGTCTCATTTTCGTGGGCAAGGTATGTACGTCAAGTTCTCAAGGCATCGTAGAGCTCTACCACGATGTTGCTGACCTCCCCGTACCCAGATGTGCCCTTGTTTCGCAGGTCCATCTTTACACATATCCTCGCCAATTCCCCTGACGCACCGCACATCGTTGGTGGCTTTCCCGGTGCAGCACCGGCTTTCATCGACGAGCCTACTGGCACGGTCATCTCCCGCGCAGCCCTACGCTCGTATGCTCTCCAGTTCGCACATTCCCTTCATGACCTTCCCCTACCACTCGTCCACCCACCTAATTCCTCCTCCCCGCACACCGTCCTCATCTTCTCCCCAAACAATATCACATGGCCCATCCTCTTGCACGGCATCGCTGCCGCCGGCTTCCGTGCTACCCTCGCCAACAGCACTTACACCTCCACAGAGCTTGCATACCAATATGTCAACGCCGGCGCATATCTCGTCTTTGCCCACCCGTCCCTCCTGCACGTCGTCCAGGTTGCCCTCCGTTCACTGGGCTGTACCGATTCCGACATCCGTGCTAGACTTGTCTTGGTCACTTCCCACTGGCTCACCAGCGCCCCTGATTCTCTATCCACAGAACAAGCATCTTTTACCTCTCTGGAGGCCTTTATGGGGCGCGGCACCTTGCCTCGCGAAGTATCACTAGACGGCGAGCGAGCGAATGATACCTTGTTTCTCTGTTACTCCTCAGGCACTACAGGAAAACCAAAGGGCGTCGAAACAACCCACTACAACCTCACTTCGCTTATCGAGATCCTCAGACCTGCTTGGCCAGGGACAGTGCCCTGTCTGACATCCACGTTGCCTGCAGGCACCAGCCCTTCCCATCCAGACGTTTTCTTCGGTCCACTGCCCTTCTTCCATATCTATGGCGCGATAAAGTCACTGTTTTTCCCCCTTTCGCTTGGCGCACCTGCCATAATCATGTCCGGTTTCGATCCTACGCGCTTTTGTGCGGCCATCGAGCGCTATAGCGCCACCGTCCTGTTGACCGTTCCGCCCATGTTGCTCGTGCTTGCTCGTCACGATGGTACGTGCCTGTCCTACTGACGTATCGTCTTCATCCGTTCATTCCGCCGATAGCCCTCGAAAAGTACAATATGACTTCCATTCGCACAATCTTCTCCGGCGCTGCTCCATTGAGTTCAAACCTCGTAGACGCCATGAGAAACCGCCTCCAAAAAGTCGGCGCCAACGCCGTTGTCGCTCAGGGTCCGTCCAACCCGTGCCATTCACCCGATTGTGCTGACCCACTTCCTTGTATCATTTCAGCCTATGGTCTCACTGAAACATCCCCAACTCTTACTTTGCTACATCCGAATGATGCCAACACGCACGTCGGTTCCGTCGGTCGTGTGCTACCCAACATCGAGGCCCAGCTCGTCCGGGAAGACGCAGGAGAGGTCAGCAGATGACGTCTCCTCTGTCATCTTTATCTCGCTAATACGTACCCGCCTCAGGTCATCACCAACATCGAGAATGCAGGTGAGTTGTGGGTCCGGGGACCAACAGTGATGAAGGTCTGTGATTGTGGCCCTCTGGATCCCGCTCATACTCATGCCGGCTTCACCGCCAGGGTTACTTGAACAACCCCAGCGCGACGGCGGCAGCGATCACGCCCGACGGATGGTTCAAGACGGGAGACATCGCGATCAGCGACGCCGATGGGTTCCTCACGATCATCGATAGACGGAAAGAGCTCATCAAGTACAAGGTGAGTGTACGTGGGCTAGCATGTGTGTGCCCTCGATAATCTTCTTCCACAGGGCTTTCAAGGCAAGTTGGATTGCGTCGCGTCGATTTTTCGCTGACGGATCATGTTTGAAACAGTGGCTCCTGCGGAACTCGAGGCGTTGCTTCTGCAACATGGGGATGTGGTCGACGCTGCCGTCGTCAGCGTAGATAGCCAAGAGGAAGCGACCGAGTTGCCTAGGTGCGCCAAATGCCGGTTTTCGTCTGTCGCCCATTGAGTTTCTGACGTTTGTTCATTGTCGTGATTGCAGAGCATACATTGTACCTGCGCAGCCCATTCCAGCACCCGAGGTCGCCGCATTCGCACTGAGGGTGCAGAACTGGGTCGCCTCTCGGGTGGCATCGCACAAGAAACTGCGCGGTGGTGTCGTCGTCGTCAACCAGATTCCGAAAAGGTCGGCTCGATTTGGCTGATGCTGCAGTGTCGCTCTGATCGTCTCACTTAGCGTTTCGGGAAAGATTTTGCGACGAGAATTGCGGGAGAGGGGAAAGGGAGAGGTGGGACATGGTCAAATCACACCACGGGCGAAGCTCTAGAGGACGATTGTACGGCCCGACTTCAAATTTTGTTCGATCAAAAATAGATCCACTTGTACTTCTGTACTTTATAAATTCAAGTACGTATTCTCTTACAGCTTACTCCGCAACTCTGGAATCACGTCCTTGCCCTTGCCGTCGACCAAAAAGTCTCTCAAGTTGGTGAGCGCACGGACTTCCATGGTGCGTTGGGCGTCTTGGTTCTCCGTCCCCATGTGCGGCAGGAGGGCGTTTTGCGGGAACGTGAGCAAGCGCGGGTTGACTGATGGTTCGTTGGGGTAGACGTCGAGCCCGACGGCAGCCAGCTGTGCAGGTTCGTCAGCACCAATCGGGGATAAGAGGAAAAGACGCACGTGGCCGTCGTCGAGCGCCCTGATCATCGCCTCCTCGTCGATCACTTTACCTCGCGCGGTATTCACGATCACGCTCCCCCGCTTCATCGCCCGGATCTCCTTCTCGCCGACCAGATGCACGGTGTCATCCCGGAGGGGTACGTGCACGCTCAATACGTCCGACTCACGGCAGAGCGCCTCCAGGTTGTCGACGTAAGTGCACCAGGCAGGTGCGTCTGGCGCGGGGTGCCTGCTGTAATAGAGCACGCGCATCGGGAAGGCGTGTGCGAACTGCGCGAGACGGAGGCCGATACCGCCGAGCCCAAGGACGCCGAGTGTACGGGTGTGGAGGTCGTGGGTGTCCCCTGGGGAGAGTGGGGTTTTCCACGCGCCCTCGCGCAGGGCGCGTTCTGCTTTCGAGAAGTGGCGGAGGGTGGAGAGGATGAGGTAGAGCGCGGTGGTTGCGGTAGCGTCGTCTACCGCGCCGGGGGTGTTGGACACCATGATGCCTACGTCGCCATGTCTACGTCAGTGATGCGTGACTGGGTTGAGCAAGCTGAGCGCGTGACCTTGAGCACGACATTCCAACACGTCGATCTGATCGTACCCCGCCCCGTTATGCGCGATCCACTTGACGGTACCGGTCTGCGCTAGCGCAAGAACGATCTCCTTGTCAAACACGCCGATTCGATCGGTAGAGATGTTGTGTCGGTAGATGCCGACCGTACCGTCGTACTTGCCTCCTGGCTTGAGTCCTGCGAGGAAGTCGGCCCGGTCAGGCGAGTCCATGAGCTAGTAGTAGTACATCCGAGACGGCGTGTGAGAGCTCATGGGGTGGGGATCAAAACGGAAAGTGTGTGTGTGAAAAACGTACGACGACGTCTGCGAGGCTGCTCAAGAGCTGCTCGACTTCCTTGTGTGCCCAGACGATGTCCCCTGGAGAGAGATAACAATCGGTGAGTTTTATTTTGTTGCGTTCGCGCGTAGACGGCTTTCCTGACCGCAGAGCAAGATACGAGGGCGATTCGGTGCCATATCGAGCGTAGATCGTGGACGGAAAGAGAAAGGGAATAATTGATGAGAGAGCGCTGTGGGTCGGGTGGTTGAACGGGTGTTATGTGAATCGAGCGCATCGTTCCGACACGGAGAACCGTTCGGTCTGATTAGCGGGACGGACGGAGAGTTCTCTCCGTCCGGCCGGCCGGCCGGCCCGGGTGAACTCTGATTCGTCAGGTCCATGTGCCATGTGCTCTCGCACGCGGTGATGAATCACCTCAGCGCCACTATCAATAGACGGGGATATTATATTTTCTTCGATTTTTCTATATCGAAACACGAAGTACGCGAAGCGGAGAACTGGCAGTCGGTCGACTGTCTCCGGCCAATGAGATCATACATGTATGTCACGCAAAAATGCAATGACCGTTCATTGCATTATTTCAGTGTAGACCGGGATCCTCCGTGGCTTTGTAGACCTCCGAATCATGATCGATCGACGGATGTTCTCTCGATTTGAAGAAAAGGAGGCAGTCGCTCGAGCGCTTGCCCCTGGTCTCCTTTATGATCGTCAAACCTCGTTGACACTAATTGTCACAGCCCCTGATCGTGATCGAACGTCCTGAAGGGGCTGGATCATCCGCGTTGAGATAATTATGGCCCCGGCGGCGGGCGTTGGTATCGGTAGGTCCCGGTTCGAAATGGTTTTTCAAGTTTCACATGGTCGATGCGGAATTGAACCCGCAGCGGCAGTCACGCGGCCCGGGTGCCATCAAACTGATAAGTACGGTGCATTTAGTCGCCTGCCAAGTAGCAGGCCTGGGATTAGAGTTCATGGTAGTAGGAACGAGTCGATCACGGTGCCTGCGCCGGAACGGATTCAAACCTAGTATCATCATCATCATCAAAAAAATCAATCTTCTAGTAGTTGAACAATGATAGACTCTGGGTGCGTTCGATCACTAACGGCCACCTGTCAATCAATCTAATATTGTTTTACTTAGGCGACACTACTATGATCCAAGTTGTGTTGAATCACGACACCAGCTAATATGTAAGCCTTGGCCCCGTCTGCTTTGCTGGTAAGTAGTAGGACCATCATCTCGACTCCCTTCAAGTTCGCTCGCCTCCTCCGAGCTCCGCTGGCGGCAATTACTTAGGTAACGTCACCTACTTATTTGAATGCTTCGAGAAGTTCTGGAACCTACTACTACTTTATTAGCCGAATACGCATCATGATTCGGATCCGGGTAACACAGTTACAGTCACCTCTTAACTCCCCCAGGAGGACTGCTATCCTGGTTCTCCCTCGTATCTATCATGACGATCGAACGCGACAGCTTGAAGGAACCCGAATTATTCAAAGAGGATGGTCAAGTAGTACTGGCCACTGGCAGCATGGAGAACGATAAGGAAAAAATACCGCAGGCTGGAGAACGACAAGCTGCCGAACGGCGCCTCGTTCGCAAGCTGGATTTTCGGTTGTTACCCACCATCGTCGTCATCTTTTTGATGAATTATATCGACGTGCGTAGTATGCCTCGCGAGTCGCCGTGCCTCACCGCAAAGTTGTGTTGACATGTTGCAGCGCGCAGCGGTTGCGTCTGCTCGACTCAAGGGTTTACAGACGGATTTGGGCATGTCAGGTACATTCTTGCTCGTTGACGAAGCATGGTTGTTCACCACAATCACAGACGTTCAGTATGACACAGTGATCGCGATTCTCTATGCATCCTATTGCCCGGCACAAATCCCGTCTAATATGGTGAGCAGTTTTGTTATCTCTAAGTTGCATTTATTGAAACCATATCAAGGCTCTCAACGCCGTCTCTAGGTCAGTCATGTTCAAGTTCTCTTTCCGGATACTAGAATGATTGCCAAACACTTGCTCCTCCTTCAAGACCCTCCATTTACATTGGTATTTGTGTCATCCTGTGGGGTCTCACGAGCGCTCTCACCGGCGTTACGCGCACCTGGGCTGGTATCATGGCCTGCCGAGTGTTCATCGGGTTGCCGGAGGTATGTATTTGACTCCATCTAGGCAAGCACTCACGGGACGCAATTTTAGGCCGCATTCTATCCTGGCGCCATCTATCTATTGTCAAGGTGGTACACTCGCGAGGTCACTATTACGCCCTAGACGTTGTAAAATCGCGATTGATTTTTTTTGGCAGGAACTAACTTTGCGATCTGCCATTCTGGCTGCTGGGTTGTTGATTTCCACCGCTTTTGGTAGCGTGAGGTTTCAGTCTCTGCAATCTTATTTTGGCTCTAAGTCCTCGGTCGTGCTAGTTATGGGCTGCAGGTATACTTGGACATATGAACGGCATAATGGGGATTGCAGCATGGAGATGGTGACACTTTCGGCTATTCCTGGCGTACATGATATCTGACGTTACCTTTGTCTCGCGGTCGCAGGCTTTTTTACATCGAGGGCTCTATAACGATTTTCATCGGTTTGCTGTCCTTGTGAGTGTGACGTTCGTGTTCTTTCCTGCTTCCATCTCACTCGTCGAAACATCTAGGTGGCTGCTCCCCGATTATGTACGCCCCTAATCCCTTAGTACTTTGATGAATTTCTGAGCTTTTGCTTCGATAGCCGCACAACACGAAGTGGTTGACTCCTGAAGAGAGACATTTGGCACAGGTCAGGATCGCAGAAGATGTTGGTGAAGCCGACAAGGATTCAGATCAAGCCTCGTAGGTTGTCCAAATCCGTCCGAATATCTAGATACCGACTGTGATTTGCAGCATATTTGAAGGTCTGAAGCTAGCGCTCAGAGACCCCAAAGTTCCTATTTTTATGTTCGCATATTGTGCTCAAATACTGGGGTTCAGTTTTGCCAACTTCTTTCCAACGTGAATATTTTGTCAACGGGAGCTCCGATGCAGAGGAGATAATGTTTGCTTGCATTTAGGTTGACTGCCACACTCGGTTACTCGACGACGAACACCTTACTGATGGCTGCGTATGCCTTATCGTGCTGTACATGTTTTGACGCTCACTGCGTCTCTTCAGCCCACCATGGGTCTTAGCGGCCATCGCGACGGTCATCAATGCACGTCATGCTGGTAAGTGGCCCGACCGCCCCTTCTGACATACGCCATATTCGGCTTGACGGACGCGTGTGTATGTAGACGCTACTGGCGAACGTTTCTTCCACATAAGTGGCTGGTTGTGGGTCTCCATGCTTGGCTGCATCATCTCTCTGTCAACGATGAAGACGGGCGCGAGATATTTCTCAATGTTCCTCATGACAGCTGGAGAATGCGGTACGTGCCTCTAGAATCCCGTAATTTTTCACTCGCATGACGTCCTTTTCTGCGCTGGTCAATTCATTAGCGTTCCCTGTGACGTTGGTTTGGGCTGCAAATTCTATGCCACGACCACCCAGCAAACGTTCCGCAGCGATCGCGCTCGTGAACGGGTTCGGAAACCTGGGAAGTCTGTACGTGGTTTAGGTCTTGTGTACGCCCTCAGGCTCATTTCACGAACCGTTCGACGTGTGTGTGGGGGGTTTTCAACAGGATGGGTGCCTACGTTTGGCGCGCGGCTTGGGGTCCCAAGTACCACCCGTCGATGATCATCGTCCTCTGTGCATTCGCGCTATCGAGCTTGCTCTCTTTCGGTATGTGTCTTCGGTCGCTGTTTGTTGGAGATCCTCAGAGTCCGACCCTCGCCTTTCTTCCGATGTCTTAATAACAACTAATTTAGTGGTTCGCATGATGCTTGTACGGGAGAACAAACGGATGGAACGCGCAGAATCGGATCTGTTGCGTGGGGCCGAACGGGAGCGGATCGAGGAAGCGGCCGAATTGGAAGGAATCACATTCGAAGAGGCGATGAGACGCAGGATGGGGTTTCGTTATCTGTACTAGAGAAGAATGGTTTGCATCACGAGTGGTGTTCGCGTATTGACGGGTCCAGATAGAATTGACTGGGGCGGAGGACCTGTTTGAATTGTACTTCTTAGCGCCCTTTGACAACGGAGATGGCGAGATTGATGCGGGACGAGATAGAACGTGACTCGAGGTCAGACATAATATTATTGAATCTGGAGAGATATACGAGGCATTCGACACTTGCATCTAGCTTGAAACACAAGCAAACTATTTTTTACATTTATGACACTGACATACGCACGAGAGATTCCTGACCAGGCAACAAAATGAAGAAACCGATAACCCATATGCTAGAGCGCAAAACTTGATTCGACTACTCACTAGTCGCTGAAATCACCTCCATCTCTAAGACCTTCAACTCGAAAGCACGTTTGAAGGGTGCAAAGAGTTTACCGGGTACTGCAAAAGCAATTTTCTCAAAAACCCCTTTGAACTGCGCGGGTTTTATCACCTCTTTACCAGCTTCCGTCCCTTCCCATGTTCCGCAAACCAAGAGCTCTGCCCAGAGTTCAGCCACCATTTCGACACTATTTTGGCTGGAACCACATCCAAAAGCACCGAGGACGAGCGCGCGGTTACCATGGATTTCAAAGATTCGCAATACACGCGCCATGCGATCTCGCATCGTGTTTCGTATGCCGTCCTCAAAAACGTGCGCATCTGAGGGGGTAACGACGTAATTTTGACGGATGGCAGCAGCGTTCACCGGTACACTTGAGAGAACATTGATGACATAGGGCGAGATGGTCGAGCCGGAACGTGATAGTGCTAGATTAGCATCTATATCATCGTCATCATCCCTGCGAAAGGCAACGACGCCGGGACTATATACCATGGAATGATCGTGTAGACCAGCACCGTCAGCGGTTAAGAACTTCCTATGAGTGCGATAGAATTCTGTTGCTTGCGCTGATCGTAACCCGGCTATCAGCGATGTGGATCGTGCAAGGGTTTCCTCTTGCTCGTCGCCTCCATGCAAGAATCCACCACCTGATCGCTTGGCAGATGCGAAGGATAGGACACCCAGAGAGGAAGTAGGGAGTGCACGGGGATATTGCTTGGTTAACCGCGGATCTTTGGTACTCAAGTGCCTTGCGGCGGAAAGAGTGGATCTGTGAACGAATTGAATGTTGCTTGATTTGAAAGCGGGTGGACTTGCCCTATGCCCACGCCAGTTGGCGAGGACAGGAGAGCAGTGTGGATAAAACGTGGTGCCTTGTTGGCTGATAACAATTTGAGGGGCAATGTTGTAGAGGCAGTGCACTGCATTGTCATGCACGTTTCCTTGAGGACGGGTCACTACTGGCACTGCACACTGGAAGGGGGACGGAGAAGCCAATGGAGAGGAATGGGTGTAGAGTGTCTGCGCAGTATAACTCCCGTCGCCTAGTACAATCTGTTGAGTATCATGAGCTATCGCGACCCATTCCGAGCGTTTCTCGCGATGGGCTGCGAGTGCCAATTGCCTTTGTCTACGTTTGAAGTATTCTTGCTTGCGTTGCCTCTTTGAGCACGCGATTGAGGGGGATGGCTGCTTCATCGCAGTCAAAGGATGTTTGGGAGTGCTGGAGCGTGTCCTACCTTGAGACACTCTGCGAGTTGACTGTCTTGTCATGATCGTGGTGAGGGTGAGGGTCATAATTCATTGTCCGCAGCTGATTGTAAGTGCTTACATATTTACCAGAAATATTACCCAATCAATTCCCACGCGACTCTGTCTCGCTCGTTCTATCGATCAAGCTATGCCTTTCTTTCAGGGGGCGTCCAACGTCAATGTCTCCCATGGCACCTTCAACGAGGTGACGGGAGATCAGATATATACAAACAACAGCAACCACAGTACAACCAGCAAATCGAATAATACCACCACCGTCGACAAATCGTCGAAAGTCACCGATTCTTCGGTCCATCATTCGATGGGTAAGATCACGATCACCTCCATTCGCTTTCGCGATTTAGACCAATGTTGTTGGACAGGTATCCCACCGCCTCCCCCCGAGGAACTGCCAGATCAATAATCTTGATTCCATTGACGGCAGGTTGTGTTTCTGTATGTAAGTGTGCGTAGTTGATAATGGACGCATTCTAAACGATCTCTATCAGTTGACCCGTTGTACTATCGGATGTTCTATCCGTCTTATATAGCTGTATTTTTGTATCCGAATCGTATCTTCTCAAATTGCCAAGCGACTGGAAGTACCAGTGAGCCCTCTTGCCACTCAGTGATTCGACCAACTTGGGGGACGGTTGAAAATAATTTGCTATTGTTAGCGGCTACTTTTGAGTCTCGGGTGTTAGTATCCAATCAGTATCAGCCTACTTGTCATACTTACGGATTTGATGAACATGTTATTTTCGATTCGGCCAAGGTCACAGAAGCTCCTTTCTCACTCTACTCCGGGTAAAGATCGTCCCCACCAGGCCACGTTGAAAGGACGAGAAGGATAACCGCGGACATCGCACGCATAGGCGGCCCATGATGCATGATGACCGCAAACTTCAGACACGCAACTTCATTCTCGAATTTTGACTCCGCGAGCGTTGCCAAGACTGTGACACCACTTTCATTGTCAACGTATGGCCCACAACTAGAACGCATGTTGCCATGTTCAAACACTTGACAGTGGGTGGAAACCGTAGTTTATCCCGCTCATTGTTTGCATTTCAGTTCCAATATCGAACATTCGAAGGTGGCGTATGGGGAATTGCGGGGAAGACGATCAATACAGTGAGAAATTCAGATATTTACGTCCAACTGATTTCTCTCACAACTTCGCTCCATTCCGAGTCACTTGACCTAATTCATTGACCGTTCGGTGAGCGTGACCTTCGTTATCGCGGGTCCCCGAGATATAATAAGGAAGTCCCCCATCATACGGTCATTTTCAGCCCGAGCAAAGTTCCATTGCAAGTTTGGCCCATCACGAGAAGTTATTTGCATCCTGATAGCCGGACGCCAGAGTCGTCACGAGTTACGAGGGTATTGCGAATGCGGCATCCGTGCCACCTTATATCCCAAGGTCCAGGGGGCGGTTAAAAGGCACCACTTCTCCCTCTCGTGCTCATCATGGCGATTGGCGTCGAGAAGAAACGCGAGTCGTACAAGGAGGATGTTGCTGCGGCCAGCGTGAACAGCAAACAAGAAATATTTCACGCAGATGAAACACGACAAACTGCCGAGCGGCGCCTTGTTCGCAAGCTCGACTTTCGACTGTTGCCCACCATCGTCATCATCTTTTTAATGAACTATATCGATGTGCGTTCCATCCCTAGTGTCATGTGCGCGTGTTATGTTGATTCATCTCTGATGATGTAGCGCGTTGCCGTCACCTCCGCTCGACTCAAGGGTTTACAGACAGATTTAAACATGTCAGGTATGTTGCCACTTATCTGTACGGAAAGGTGACTCAACAAATCAATAGACATTCAGTATGAAACGGTGGTAGCCATTCTTTATGCGTCTTATTGCCCGGCACAGATTCCGTCCAATATAGTAAGAAATTTAACCATCTGTCAATGCATTCATTGAACCGAAACCATATCAAGGCCCTCAATTATGTCTCTAGGTCGGTCATATTCCTCATATGTTTTCAGATAGAATGGTTATCAATCACTTGTTCCCCTTAGACCCAGCCTTTATATCAGTACATGTGTGGTTCTGTGGGGTCTTACAAGCGCCCTCACTGGCGTTACCCGCGACTGGGCTGGTATCATGGCTTGTCGGATCTTCATCGGCTTGCCAGAGGTACGACGACTGACTTAACCTAGACGAGGACGGCTGATACGAGATGCCGTTTCAGGCTGCGTTCTATCCTGGCGCCATTTATCTATTATCAAGGTGGTATACACGCAAGGTTGTTGTTATTAGTGACATCATAGGATTTCCATTGACCCTTCTTCCTTTAGGAGCTAGCTTTTCGATCTGCTATCCTCTATGCAGGACTGCTTATCTCCAATGCTTTTGGTAGCGTGAGTTCCTTCCTCCTCTCTCTACGCGGGCTCCTCACTCCTAGTCTGCCAGTTGTGGGCTGCAGGTATACTCGGGAGTATGAACGGAGCTATGGGTATCGCGGCATGGAGATGGTGACTGATGACCATTCATGGCGAACAAGACATCTGACATTACCTTTGGCTTTTCAATACAGGCTATTCTATATCGAGGGTGCTATAACGATCGTCATCGGTTTCCTAGCCATGTGCGTCCTACGCTTGTGCTCCATCCCTAGTTCTATTTCCTCAATAATATGTGTAGGTGGTTGCTTCCAGATTATGTACGTGCCGAATCCCCTACAGTATATTTTTGACAAGTTCCTGAACCCATGTCCTTTGCAATAGCCGCACAACACCAGGTGGTTAACTCATGAAGAGAGACATTTGGCGCAAGTTAGGCTTGCAGAAGATGCTGGAGAAGCCGACAAGGATTCACAGGAAGCATCGTACGCTCCGAATGTTTCCTCGAAGTTCCAAGTATTCACTACTTTTTCAGGATATTTGAAGGTTTGAAGTTGGCACTCAAAGATCCGAAAGTACCGATCTTCATGCTCATGGGATGTTCCCAATTATTGGGACTTAGTTTCGTCAACTTCTTCCCAACGTAAGTGTTTCGCGTAACTCCGAGAATTTCACAAAGGAGATCCACGCACGCTTGTGTTCAGCCTGACTGCCACTCTCGGCTACTCAACGACGATCACTTTACTAATGGCTGCGTGCGTATTGCGTGCTACTGGTATAGATTCTTGAGCTCACACCAGATCGTGTTAGCCCCCCGTGGATCTTCGCAGCCATCGCGACGGTCATCAATGCGCGCCATGCTGGTGAGTAGTCTTTCTATCGTCTTCACTTGACGGACTAAATTCTTGCCGACGGGTGTGCATACATGCAGACGTCTCTGGAGAACGATTCTTTCACATGACCGCCTGGTTCTGGGTTGTCATGATTGGTTATATCATCTCTCTGTCGACGATGGCAACTGGTGGGAGATATTTCTCGCTGTTCCTCATGACGTCTGGGTATTGCGGTACGAGCCCCCTATACTCCCCAATCGTCCGATTTTTCGTCTTAGGCGCATTTTCTTTGTTAGGGTTCACGCTGACACTGGTGTGGGTGGCTAATGCCATTCCCCGACCACCCGCCAAACGTTCCGCAGCAATCGGCCTTGTGAATGGGTTCGCAAACCTAGGGAATCTGTACGTGTTCGCGTCTTGATCCTACACACTTATGCCCATCCCACGGATGACACGACAGAATGGGATCGTACATCTGGTCATCGAACTGGGGCCCCCAGTATCATCAATCAATGATCATTGCCCTGTGTGCGCTTGCATTTTCAAGTCTCCTCAGTCTTGGTCTGTATTCATGCTGCTCCCCTGCAGTGGATTAGTGCATAACTCACGGCTTTTTTGGTTCTAGTCGTGCGTACGTTGCTCGTGCGAGAAAACAAACGGATGGAACGTGAAGAGATGGATTTGTTGCATGGGCCTGAACGTGAGCGGATCGAAGACGCGGCCAAGTTGGAGGGTATCACTTTCGACGAAGCTGTGAGGCGAAGAATGGGGTTCCGTTATCTATACTAAGTTACACAAGTACACACGCCAACGTGATCCTCTCGTTCATCTTACGACCTTCATTTGTTACTCCGAATTTAGTCTTGCGTTTTATATATTGGCACGATCGATCGCGAAAGTGTGGCAGGCTCCTGGGTTTGGCCGACAGCCGACTCCCTCGTGCGGTCGCCACGCGGCCTCGACCGCTTGCAGCTCGGTTCACTGACTCCGACTCTGAGTTGAACTCTTTGAGGGTGGCGTGCGGATACTGACTTCAACTGGAATTACTCCATCGTTTCATTTTTTCAAGGTTTTCATCGGAATCCACTGAATTGCCCAGATGTCACATCCTCTTTTCTTTCGTGGAATAACATATTTCTATCCTGTTGGCAACACGTCCGCTGTACGGTTAACAGACCAGCTTCCCCCTGAACAACCAGCCAATATCCTGCTTCTGGGATGTGGCGATCCTCGACACATTCTGTACACGGTATACACAAACGAGACGGCTTCTGATACTGGTACGTATCGTCATGCATTCACATTCTTTCGGTAAATCTAATTCGACTTGTATAGGGCTCCAAAAGTTGGATGTTACTTGCTGCGACGTGGAAGCCGCTGTGCTTGGTATGCTTCATATTTCTCTTTGTGTTCCTTGTTGTCCTGATCCTCTGCAATAGCACGCAATGCATTATTATTCACGCTCTTGGCTGACGAAGGCGCTCAAGACAAGATAGATCTCGTGTGGAATATCTTTTATCACTTCATGTTGGATCAAGAATCACTCTCCTTGCTCATTGAGCAGTGTCGTAAACTTGTGAGGTTGGCGGAGGATCTCGAAACGTGGAACGCTGGCCCGTACTCAAAGTTTCTGACTGTATGCGACAAGAGGACGCTCGCGGAACTCCACCGGTTCTGGAGCCGATACGTTGCAACCGCCGACTACACGTCAGACCGCCGCAAACGATTCAAGGAGAAATTTCTGGGTGGCATGAAGGAAGTCTCTAGCGCATCCGCGGACGGGCTTAACATCACCTCAGCTCGTTCCGCTGGACCTCTCTTACCCTTCGCGGGGAAAGCGGTTGCTGAGCAATTCCGCAAGTTCTGGTCCGCAGGGATTACAGATGATGGTTTTCACAGCACGGATCAAGCTACGTTTGTCAATCCTACGTTTGCCTTCTCTATGGCCGGAGAAGAGTTTGCCGTACACTACGGGGTGGACCCAGTTGCAGGATTCCATCTTGCAGAGGTGTTCGCGTCATCTCGTGATGAGACCCCGGCTGTACTGGTACAAAAACTGGTGCAAGCAGCACGCCACCAGTTCTCCCAGTGGTGTGCCTCAGTCATCAGGCTCCTAAAGGATGCTTGTACGACATCGCCAAAGCTTGTTGTGCGGATGTTCGCTGGCGATGCGTTAATGTTGTGTCAAGCATTTTCACACCTCAACTTATGCGGTGTAGCTGATACCCCGATCATGGCCTTGCCTTGGAAAGCCTCTAGAATAACGTTCGAGGAAAACCAGTACGCAGAGGAAGCTGCCACTCCTGCCCCAACTACGTTTAACGTGATCGACACATCCAACATCTCTGATCATGTTGGGCTTATCAACCTGTTGATAGTCACAGTTCCCCTCCTCTCAAAGTCCCCTTCCGCCACGTTATATACGGAGGCTTTGCTTTCATACGGTGGTGATACACCCTCCACAGCCATCTTGGAGCGACTCTGTGGTGACATGAAAACCATGTCGCTTCTCTTGGGAGTGGTACCCTCTGCCTTTTTATCGCGATTCACAGCTCGCTCGAACATCCACGAAACTCTCATGCAAGCCTTCGAGTCACGGGGACTGCAATACCACGAACGGGTTGCCTGGAAAGTTATCAATAGCGAATACCTGTTATCAATTGCTCCCGATCAGCTCGGTCGGCTTTTGTTTCGAATATATCTCAACATGTTCTCTGATGAGAACATGGCCCGTCAAGTCCAAAATATGTCTCTATCAGCTACTCGCCGGCGGGCGCTCCTCGAGGCATCTCTCGTTCACTACACTCGTCGAAGCTTCGTACAGCTCCTGCGCCATATCAAATCTCAGGTTCAGACCGACTGGACTCTTGTCATGGAAAACTTTGACAATGACGTCGCACGCGACACCAGCCTGATACTGGGTTCCAACTTTTACCAGGAGATGTGCTGTCACTTTCACCTGTTGGATATTGTGACGTTCATGACTATGGAACAACCATATATCCAAGAAGTGCGTACCAAAATGAAGGATGCAGTTTTCAGAGACTGGGAGTCTATTCCGGGGGTGGTTACAATCGTGCTTGTAATTCCCAGGAGCAAGATAACCGCTGTCGAAGCTGACCTTCGCCGGGCAGGCACGCCGGTCCTCCAATGCGAAATTAGGAATGCGAGCCTGTGGAACGCGTTTGCACATATAACTGCTGTCTACGGAAGGCTTGAAACAACTGGAACAGGCCGAGCGAAAACCGCGGCCATCGTGGAAGATAGAGAAGGGGAAACCACTTCCTCCCCGTTGATTGTTTTCTTTGCTCTTCCATCCAGCTCGTTGTTATTATCCAAAAACGCAACTGTTGGATTTAGGACTCGTCCGTCACCAAACGTGTCTCGTAGCATGTTATTATTCGATGCTATATTCTCCGCACCACTGGAAGACTCTCGGCACGTCCACATCCTTGCTGAACCTCCTATTCCATCTCCTGTTCGCTCGGCTGTGCGTGACCAAGTACCTCCCGAGAACAAACGGACTCTGGGCATACAAATGAACGAAACCTGTACGGAGATCTTTTCGTTCGTGAACCGGATAGATATCACGGACCCAGTTAGTCAAGAATTACTAGCGGCCGGTTCGTCTGTGAAGATCGAACAAGCACCGGATCGCGGGATTCGCCTGCGCATTGATACATACTCGGAGAGAATCTGCTTCCCATTGCCAGTCGATGCTACGAATGCGAAGCTTCGCGTTGCCCGCAAGTCGAAATATATAGAGGTGCGTTGCTTGCTGGCAACTTGTTAGAGCTTATGCTGATACATCAATAGATCATTGCTCCGTTGGCAGTTTCGATGCACGTTGAAAGTGAGAATAACATCGCAAAGAGGTTCTTTACCATGCTCGACGGCGGAGTCCCCACTTCATGGAACATCCACCGAGTGCATCTGGATCTTTGTCCTTCGGTCAGACCATCGGGGAATTCCGGACCACCAACTTGGCTCGCATCCCATGTCACCCTTATGTTCTCCCACAGGGAACGAGCCTTACAGGACATGAAATCTTCAACGATCAAAGACACCTTCGTGAATCTGAAAGATTCTCTCCAAGGTCTCTTCATTTCCGCCTCTGGAGTCCAGGGCCCTGTCCGTTCTGTCTTCGCCTTGCAGAGCATGTCCGCGAACAAGATTCTTGCTTTTATCTTTGTCACCGATCTCCGCCTCGACGTCGCTTCGCACACTGTTATCGCAGACGCTTGCGTTTTACCAGGAACAGAGACTATTCAAGACAAGCTCCGCGAGCTCGAAGTCCTTGGTGTCGTCGCGATCAGAATCGATTCAGAAGAAACAGAGGCATGGCGGCACCTGCTTCCGGTGTTCGTCGAGCGCTGCCGAACCTGGACTCACCGGCCTTCATGCGAGTACTTGACCCAAGGAACGATTCCACTGTTTCCAGATGCTGGGGCCGAACCAGAGAAAAGCCTGTTTTGTTCGTGTGGTGTCGGTGTCGGAACAGGGACGCTCCCGTTGCAGTTCAAGTCTCTTGCCCCATATGCGACTCGAGTGGCCATCAGTCCGCTCTTCGCCGTTCCATATCTGGAGAAGGTGGGTCCGACGTCAGATGATCTGACAGACCAGGAGAGATGCGGGGCGTGTGGGAAGCGAGTGGGGTCCCTATCTCTTTGCGGGAAATGTAAGAAAAAGAAGTATTGCTCGAGGGAATGCCAGGTGAAGGATTGGAAGGTCCACAAGAAAGATTGCACTTAGGAGTGCTACTTGGAGGCTAGGTTAGTTAGCAGGTTTGGAACGAGCATATGGATTCGGACGGAAGCAGGGAAGATGGACATTAGTACCTTGGGCAGAAAAATGGGAAGACATATGTACAAGGGTACGGCGCGGCCCGGATTTGAGAAATCACGACTGATGTTACTTACTAAATTTCCTTTTTCGCTGACTTGTCCTCCAATCATGCCACGAAAGTGTCGTTAAGCGGCCCAATACCTGCATTCGAACTCCCACTATATCTCACATCGTGAATCTGAGGTTAAGTCTCATTTGACATGTTTTTAGGGAATGCCTGGCCTTTCTATCTACTATCTGGATGATTCTGGGCCTCTCAGATTCAATAAGGTCCGTTATGAATGCGGTGATATGGCAAAAACTTTATCACGAACGTGTTTCCTTGCACGTTCCAAACCCCGGAAAAGATCACTTGATCTCGGAGAAGTGCCCATTTATATTCCCCTCGGACTTGATTTCTACCTCTCGTGTTGACCATGTCGATCGACCCCGAGAAAAAATGCGATCCGTATGAGAAGAATGTTGTCGAAGAAACAGCGCAAGTGGAAGAACGTCAAACGATTGAACGGCGGCTCGTTCGCAAGCTCGACACCCGATTATTACCCACTGTTGTCGTCATCTATTTGATGAACTATATCGATGTATGTTGCGTGTCTGCATAGGCGAGTAGGAGTTTTGCTTATTGGTGGTGAGATTTTAGCGTGCTGCGCTCTCTGCCGCTCGTCTGAAAGGTTTACAGACGGATCTAGGCTTATCTGGTATGATCTCATTCATTTATGAAACCAGGTAGCTCACCGAGATGACAGATGTTCAGTATGATACGGTGGTGGCGATCCTTTATGCATCATACTGTCCCGCTCAAATTCCATCCAACATAGTAAGCAATCTAGTTAACTCAGGCTTTGAGGAAAGTGGTTGAAATCGCCCCAAGGCTCTGAACTATGTCTCAAGCTCAGTGTCATTCCCCCAATCTGGAATGATCGTTACCCACCCACCCTTCTCAGGCCTACATTTTATATTGGTATCTGTGTCGTCCTGTGGGGTCTGACGAGCGCTCTCACTGGTATCACACGCAACTTCACTGGTATCATGGTGTGTCGTGTCTTTATCGGGATACCCGAGGTATGCAACGAGACCCACCGGCGATGTGAGGATGATTGACTTGAGGCACCATTCCAGGCTGCGTTCTACCCTGGCGCCATGTATCTCCTATCAAGTTGGTATACACGCAAGGTTTGGGAGACTCGGTAGGATTGGTGTAAATATTGATCATCAGTTATCCAGGAACTGGCTTTTCGATCAGCTATTCTCTTCTCAGGGCTGCTTGTCTCCAATGCTTTTGGTAGTGTAAGCCTCTTCGCGTCCCAGTTCTTAATTTGAGTGCCTGACTTTTTAGTTGTTGGCTGTATTCAGTTGTGGGCCGCAGCTATTCTTGGAAAGATGAACGGGACGTTGGGCATCGCAGCGTGGAGATGGTATGATTGACCGCTGTATACAGTAACCTTGCAAGTCAGCAATCCTCACCATTTGGACTCAGGCTTTTTTATATCGAAGGTGCTATGACAATCCTCGTCGGTTTCACTGCCATGTGCGTTCAAGGTGTCTGGTCCTTTCTTCGTCTCACGCGACAATACCTTTAGGTGGTCACTTCCTGACTACGTATGTCCCAAGTCCCTCGACGTCTTATCTTGAGCAGTTCCTGAGTTATTGTTGCTCTACCAAAGCCACACAACACCAGATGGTTGACACCTGCGGAGACGCATCTAGCCCAGGTCCGTCTTGCAGAAGACGCTGGGGAAGCCGATAAGGACTCTCAACAAGCCCCGTGCGTCCTTCATGTCTCCACGTGTCGTAAATATTGACCGCGTTTCAGGATCTTCGAGGGACTGAAGTTGGCGCTCAAAGACCCCAAGGTTCCGATTTTCATGCTCGCGGCCTGTTCCCAGACGTTGGGATTCAGTTTCGTCAACTTCTTCCCGACGTGGGTGTTTTATTGTCAGACTCGGATTCTGCTTTCGTACCAAGTTCCACTCGCCGACATTTTCAGGTTGACCGCCACTCTTGGCTATTCGACGACAATCACGTTGCTATTGGCAGCGTGCGTACCATAGCATATTCTGCGTTCTTGGTCCTTACTATGCTGCGATGATCAGCCCGCCGTGGATCTATTCAGCTATCGTCACGCTCATCAATGCCCGGCACGCTGGTACGCAGTCTAACTTTCCTTGAATAAACCTGACTTAGTCGACGAACGCTACTGCATGCAGATGTTACTGGCGAGCGATTCTTCCACCAAACAGCCCCCTGGTGGGTTGTCATGGTCGGCTACATCATCTCTCTGTCAACTATGAACACGGGTGCAAGGTATTTCTCCCTGTTCCTCATGACGACTGGATATCGTGGTACGTAGCCTCCCTGCCCTTGACCTAGTACATTGCATCCTCAACTAACTTATCCGTCTGACCGCGGCTTACTCTAGGGGTCGCGCTGGCATTGGTATGGGTGGCTAATGCAGTCCCTCGACCGCCTGCCAAACGATCCGCAGCAATCGGCCTCGTGAACGGGTTTGCAAATATCGGGAATCTGTACGTGACCGTGTATTTGTACGCTTGGTTCCCTCACCAACCGACATCGAACAGGATGGGATCCTACATCTGGAAAGCAAGTTGGGGCCCCCAGTATCATCAGTCGATGATCATTGCGTTCTGTGGATTCGCGCTTGCGAGTGTCCTCTGTTTCAGTGTGTATTTGGTTTCTTCGCAAGATGCTTCCGACGAATTTTTGACGAACGCCTTGACCACACAGTCTTCCGAATGCTGCTGGTGCGGGAAAACAAACGGATGGAGCGTGAAGAGTTGGATTTAATGCATGGACCCGAGCGGGAGCGGATCGAAGAAGCGGCCAGGTTGGAGGGCATCACGTTTGTCGAAGCTGTGAGACGCAGAAAGGGATTTCGTTATCTGTACTAGTTTACCTGGATCGGACGGGTGTGTCATTACTCAAACGACTCGGATGTATAGGGATGCGGGTGGACTGAAAATGTCAGTTCCGGGATAGATGCTAGTTTGTTCCTTGAAGGAGATCGCTTGGTCTGCAGAGAGCTGCACATATAGAAAATGGGTCCTTTTACGCCCTCGGGTAGACTTTTAGATGGCTGTTCACCAGTCTCGGGCGGCCCGGGGCCCAGGGGGCTAGTCAGGTTTGCATCGTAATAACGATCAATGACTTCAAGTTGGTCGGCGCGTCACTACTACTGCCGGCACACGATCGATCAGCGCACTGTCAAGAGCTCAGCGCACAGCTTCAGCGTTTTCCCACAACTTGGATCAGTGAATCACCACCATCCGAATAGCCATAAATGGTCGATAACCACCGCAGCAGGACTGTCAAGACTACTCTGGATTTGTCGAGAAGCCAGGTTTTGACCATAGACTTCATGATCCCAAACGTCAAGGTCACTGAGATGATGTTGGACTTTCCAAAGGTAAGGTCGCGTCATCCTTCACCCCGGTTGCATGTGTTCAAGGTAGGCGATGTGGAGCGTCCCTCCACTCCAGCGCGTTCACTACGATGGAGTGCAGAACGGACTTGACTGCTAGGTTGTGAACCATGAGTCCAATGACTTACAGACAGGCTTTGGAGTAACACCTGGCAGGAGTCGTGAACTCTGTGTTCTATAGCTCCTCCGACGTCGGCCGGTTGCATCAGCCTCCCTACCACCGAGAATATGATCAGAGAGAACCGGATCATTGCCCAATGGAAATGTCATGGTAGTGCGGAAGAGCAACAGAACGTGCGTGTCAAAGTATACTTGCGCTGAGGTCGAAAAGATGATGACCGTGTAGTACGATTAATTCCCCAAAGAGCCCGCCGAGTGCTGCTACAACCTCACCACCGACCACAGTAACCGATGGTATCTTCCAATATTTCCTTCCACCAGTTCTAGCTTCGTGTCTACCTTCACTTTCCCCTTTGCAAAGACCTCACCATCCCAAATGGCACTCCAAGATTCGGGACAATGTTGAAACATATCGAATCCCCTACCCGCAATCTCTCCATGCTTTATGCCTTGCTGCAAGCTTGCCGCGTGTTCACCACAGACCATAGAGCCGGGACGAGGAGATAAGAGTCCCGCTAGCGCTTTTGCCAGTTGGAGTTGATTTTCCTCCCAGAAGAGATGGAAAAAGTTGGATGCGTAAATCACCGAACACCGTCCCGCGAGCGGGTTCAACGACGTCAACGACAATAGGTCTGGCCTTTCAGTCGAAGGAGGCTCCTCGAAAGGAGGTACGATCCGTAATATGTCTGGAGCCAATGCGTCCCCGGGGACGAAGTTGATCGGGTAGGTTTCTGGTGTCGTGTTGAAGAGGGCGTGGCCAAGGTCGAAGAATTCTTGAAAGGTATGAAATCTGATTAGCGTCATTGACTTGTAAGGTCTCGATGACCATTACCTTTCTTGAGATCGGTGGTCACGACGTTCTTGAGCGGGAAACCGTCTGCCACGACTTTCCTAGAATCCACCCCAACTAGTACACGCAAAGTGTTCAACATTGAAGGGAACAAGAGCCCGTATTAACTTACAGCAGCAGCCAATGTCCAGAAACACTTCGTCCGGTCGCTCTCGGCCAAGCTTGATGATACGCTCGTACTCTGGCAGCGCCGCAATCCCTAACCTGGATGGTAAATCAGCATCCAAGCGCACTGAAGTACAAAGAAAGACTTGCTTTAGGAATGTGAAATACCTAGTGGACGCGTAGGGGAACACCTGCATCCTTCCACATTCCAGTACATATTCGAAACAATGCCACGTCACTGACCTTCCATGCCCTCTCTTGCACCGCAAGAATGTGGGTTCTGAGGTCGTCGTCATCGTAGATTCTAGTCTGTTCCTTGAAGAAGATCGCTTGGTCTTCAGTGAGGCCATACCCTGCGCTGAGGGGTTCTGTGTCAGGTATCAACTGCACTGAGATCTTGAGATCCCCAGCTCCGGGCTGTCCTGTCATGGTTTTGTCTTCCATTTCTAACTGCCCGGTGCGCTCGAGAGCCGCGATCTTTATAGTACGTCGGTCATCAGATAAGGCCCCTGTAGCCTGACTCGGGTTAGCGAGGTTTGCATCGCAATAGTGATTGCCACGTACTGGCATCTTCCACGCTTTTCAGATATCTAGGCGGTATGGCTCAAGCCAGGCCACAGGAGCGCGCATGTCCGCAGTAGTGGCTATGTTACTAGATCACAGGAGGCTGGAACGGATTTTTTGTTGAATGCCGAACGAGAGAATCAAAGATCATAGCACCCAACGAGACGATATACAACATGGAATCAAGCACCTCATGTATATACATCTGCCGCAGATAAGATGTCTATGTACCTCACTCCCTATACCACCCGCTCCGCCAAGCCCGGGTCCGTCTCCGTAACGAATTCCACAAGGTGGACTATCCTGAGCTTTCGCAGAGTAGACCGGGCGATCATTCGCTCTCCGAGATGAGTGCGACAATCATACTAATTCAAATATAGTCGTGAGGTAGATGTGAGAATAGCTGAGACGCACCGGTACAAGTAATAGAAGAAAGACAAGAGGTAGAAACCCAGCTTTATGAAGCTCTCCTTCTTGTGTCCAGAGAGTGTGCGGAAGATTTCGGTCGCGTCGTACATGTGGTTTTTGTTTCGTATCCTATTCGAGAGAGCGTGAGTACCAAGGACGAACACCTAAAATAAGGGAAACGCGCTTGTTGGCATTATAAAGCATGAGAGGGAGGTTTAGCAAGAATGCGACCCATTGACCCGTTAGAAGGAATATGATGGTGAGGAAAGCATGAGCAATGTTTTCTGGCAGGACAAACTAGAGGTTGCACGACGTGAGTTCACGAAAATAAAGACCAAATGATTTGGCTACCTGGTTGAGCTTGTTGCAGAGATCTATGGGATTGATGTAGTCGCACTCGAGGTCGGAGAACATGATAATCTAAGTCGGGTGTCAGGATAAGCTTCCGTTGGACAGGTTTCTCGAGGCGTACGAAGAAAACCATCGTGAAGAGCAGTCCAGCGGCCATGAGGACCGAAAAGAGAAACAACCATCCTGTTAAATAGGTGAGATATTGAACGAGGGGGCGAGAAAAGACGGACCTGCTCCACCCATTGTCGTTGTCTGTTGGATATTTTTCTGGAGGAGGGTAAATGTCAAAGTTGACGCAACCTCTGGTTTTCTGCCACACGCCAAACAAACATACACAGCCGTCTTGGGGTCGCGTTTACCTTCTCCGCTGTTTTCTCTTTTCTGAACCACAACAATGTCCCTCTTGGCACGTCTCTCCACAACCGACACAACTACCACCACCACCGCTACCGACGGTGGCCCCGTACGTCCAAAATCCGCAAACCGAAATTCGCCCTACGTGCGTACCATACGATTCGCATCCTCAATTGAAAAGTAAAATCCTGGCATCTCCCTACGCGCGCGCTTTGGTCCTCCCAGGTCCGTCCTCCTCGACCCCCAAAAGGCGATTCAGACGCACCGTGGTCCCATGACTTGTATGAAGACCCAGACAAGCCATCTCTTTCTTCTCGACTCTCGGCTTCTGCCGCAGCCCCTCGCAAACCGGATTCCAGTCTCGTCCAACGTGCAATCAGAGAAGCCACTGCTGAAGGTGGAATCAGCATCAAGGGGGCAAGCACTGGCGCCAACGGCAACGTCGTGCAGGTGGCCGGTCTCGTGAAAGGCACCACTCCAGCTGATGTCGAGGTGTGTACGGTGTTTTCTCATCGGCTGGCAATTTCCGATACCCGACAGGCTATTTTCCGGCGGTGTGGCCCGATCATATCCTCCGAGCTCGTCACAAACCACGCCTCGGACAACGTGGCCGTTCGACTGACCTTCAAGCAAGCAATACATGCAGCAGGAGCAGTCACCAAATTCGACAAACAGCCTGCCGACGGTCGTATACTCCGAGTAACAATCGTAGGGGTCCAATCCGTCGGCCTGACTAGAAGACTTGGTGGTGTAGACCTCGTCAACGAGAACGGGAGCGTTGATGTGTTGATGGGCTCAAACGAAGATTCCGGATCGTAAGTCTTTGTTTCTGCTCCCGTGAGTGCCACCCATATACATTCCCACGAACAGAAAAATGCGCTCGGATTCAATCATGACTTCGGACCCCCGTGCCACAGTCCTCGTCGCGCCGCCAGGCGCAGATCCAAAAGCGCAGCAACAAACCAACTCAAGACCAGAGGTTCAACGGTGGCTTCCGCGTGGTGGAAGGAGAGGAGGGCATGGCCGACGTGGTGGTGGGCAAGGGGGTGGTGCGCCCACTATGGACGTTGATTGACGCGCTGACTTACCCGAACACATGGGATCTTGTAACAAACATCACCACGTTAGCTGCATCTTACGCACATATCAGTATTTTACATATTTATGCTGCTTGCCATCAAAAAGGTTAATCCTGCCTGCGTGCACTGTTTGTTTGAAGCTGGCAACTTACTCGGCGCCGCAGAACTCTGCTTCTCTTCAAGCTCGTTGCAACGAGAATCGAACAACGACCAGGAGGTTCTTTGGTTAGAAACAGTGGGTCATATTAACACTGTAAATGGTACTCATCCGAGCCCGTTTCAGTTAGTCCTGCGGCCCCTGCTCGAAGGCCAGTACTTACGTGTCTGTCACTAGATTCGACTTACATACTGTCCACAGCCTTTTGGCTGCGATGGAACATCTCCTGTTGCATTGGAAGATCGTTGTTTGTTTGACGGTGGCTCTTTCTAACTTGGATCCGCCGCCACGCACAAGTCGTCTAAAACGATGACCGCCAGCAGCGACCTCCTCGGCCGGTCGATTTGCCTTTAAACCCGCCCCAGCTTTTCTTTCTCTCAAAACCACCTCTGCGGTTGACCACCTTGAACCTTTACAGCGCGTATCTTTGCCACTCGTCCGGTAAGTATATGCGTTCGCCGCTACCATGCCCTCGCTATGATCGGTCCGAACGTGATGTTGACATCCATTTCCGCCCTTTGAGCAGGAATGTCACATCTTTTATTTTGGCCGACCATCACCTATTTTTACCCTGTTGGGAATACCTCCGCGGTCTGCTTGACCGAAAACCTCGCTCCTGAAAGCAAGGCCGACGTATTGCTTCTCGCATGCGGTGATCCAAGACATATATTATATACCGTATTTGCTAATGAGACCAATTCCGAGTCCTGTGCGTGTCATTTCGCTCGATAGACTTTCTGAATCTCACAACGGCCCAGGTCCACGTACATGTGACATCACTTGTTGCGATGTAGACGTCGCTATTCTCGGTGAGGCTCTTCCATTCATTGATCATTCACTCGGGTATTCTTACCGATTCGTCATAGCGCGCAATGCCTTATTGTTCACCCTCCTTGCCGACGACGGGGCTCTAGACAAGTTAGACAGCTTGTGGAACATATTCTACCACATGTTCGTTGACAAGAGTTCTCTCTCGATACTTTTTGAGCAGTGTCGTAAGCTCATACCTCTGGCGGAGAACGCCGAGACTTGGAGAGCTGGTCCGTATGGGCACTTTCTTACTACATGTGACGCGGCGACGCTTGCCGAGGTTCGTCGCGTCTGGACCTCGTACCTCGACACGGCCTCCTTTTCCTCCCAGCAAGCAAAACGGTTCGAACAGCGTTTTTGTGATGGCATCAAAGAGATGTCGCGCAAGACGGGAACCGGAGGTACTACGACCGCAGCTCGCTCCGCGGGACCTCTCGTGTTGCACGCAGCCGAAACCGCGTCGTGCCAGTTCAGCAGTTATTGGTCGGACGGAATCACTGACTCTGTTGGTTCGCAACGCCATGGTCGAAAGCGACACTTGACTGTCAATCCCATGTTTGCTTTTTCCATCGACGGCGATAAGTTCGCAGTACACTACGGGACCGATCCCCTGATCGGGTTCCACCTCGCGGAAGCCTTGGCCTCGGGCAAGTTTACTCATCTCCAGGAGCACATTCCGCCCCCCGACATGGTGCGCAACGCCAAAGACCAGTTTTCGCGCTGGTGTACGTCTATGATCAGGCGCTTGAGGAGCGGCAACCCATCGTCTCCCCCATTCGTCATCCGAATGTTTGGCGGTGACGCGTTGACGTTCTGTCAAGCGTTGAAGTATTGTGAAGTGACCCACTCCGTGGTGACACCGTACAACGTCGCTCCCTGGCACCTGTCTACCATCACACTCGACGACTACTACTACGGACGTCAGGCGGCTTCGCAGGCACCACTCTCATTCAACGTTATCGACACCTCGAACATTCTAGATCATGTCGGGCTCTTGAATATCTTGGTGGTCACTGCACCTCTTTTGCGCAAAACGCCTTCGGCCACGCTGTACACCGAAGCGCTTCTCAGGATAGGAGATAATCCCTCCCAAGCCATTTCAGAGCATCTTGGCGGTGACCTGCCCACCATGGCCCTCCTCTTGGGAATTATCCCCTCTACGTTTATATCTCAGTTCACGACACGTTCCAACGTCCATGAAACCATGAGAATGAGCAACGGCACAAAACAGTTCCACGAACGACTGGCCTGGAAGGCGATCGGGCTGGGAGGACCCGGGACACAGTATGACCTCAACAGGGCTCCTCGGCCGTCAAAAAATCTCTACTTTTCGCCTGGAGATCTTGCTGTCTTCCTCTTTCGCATATATCTCCACATGTTCTCCGACGAGGACGTCGGCCCCCGACTTCGACTCCTCACACTTTCACCCGATAGCGCCCTTCAAGCACTACAGCGGTCTGGTATCCTACACTACAACCGACGTTCCTTTGCCCTCTTCGTGCATTACGTGAAGACGAGGGTACAAACAGACTGGTGGCGTACAATGGATCTGTTCGAGGACTTGGTGTTAGACGACGAGCAGCTAATGACGGGGAAACACGCGTACCAAGAACTATTTTGCCAGCTCCATCTCCTCGGCATATACACCGCACCAGGGCTGTCTATCCCAGCTCTGCACTATTTCGTACACGACACCATCGCTAGTGATGACGATTGCTTCGGGCTGTTCCGAGGCCGGACCCAAATCCCGAAAGTTGTGACAGTCGTGCTCGTCGTCCCCAGAGACGCGATTTCTAGACTTGAGCCCGACTTCAAGGACGTCGGGACGCCCGTTTTGCATTGTGATATGCAAGATGGACCGCGTCAACTCTGGTTCGCCGTCACGTCTGCCACGTTTGGGACGCTGTGCGTCACTGGTACGGGCGAGCACCGGACAGGCGTAGTCGTCGAAAGCGTCGCCGCGGACCCAACGGCAACTACCACAAGGCAACCCCCATGGCGGACCAAGGCACCCATGGTCGTCACGTTTTCGGTCCCGACCATTTCTGTGATGGGCTTTGGGCAGAACCCCCGGGCGACGATCGGTTTGGCGTTGCACCCGACTATGGGTGTGACGGTCAAGTTTGCTAGTCGATTGGGGTGCGATTTGACGGTGTTCAGGACCAGATTGACGGATGCACAAAATGTGTTCGTGCTGGCACAGTGTCCCGTCTTGAGTACGTGCAAGGGCAAGGATGCCATCGGAGACACGGCCGGTCACTGGCAGGAAGATATCGGGCCTTCGTACTCGGAGCAAGCCACTAGCGGCGCCATGGTCGTGCCTCCCATGACAATGGCAGACGTCCGAGTCCAGATGAACGACTCGACGTCTGCAGCCCAATCCTTCATTGTACGCGTCGACATCACAGATCCCGACGCACAAGCTGCCCTCGCAGATACACGGACAATGCCGGTCGTCAAATCCTGTTCGGGGTGTCCGAGAGGCCTCGATGCCAGCTTGAGGATAGGCACATATACGCATCCGGTTCGGTTCCCACTCCCCGTCGATGTGGCGCGTGCAAAACTGCGCATAGCGAGGCGCTCCTCGTACGTTGAGGTGAGTCGTACTTCTCACGGCCCTTTGGTTCGTTCTGGTGCTAACCTTTGATCTTGTCCAGGTCGTAGCACCACTCGCTCCGTTCGAAGTCCGACCTGAGCGTGATATCTCTAATCGGTTCGCATCCCTGTCCTTGGGCCCCGAAGACGATGGCGCACCGACGCTGGGAAGCATCCACCGGATCAACCTCGATCAATGCCCCACGTTCCAACTGTCGACATGCACACAGACACGCCAGGTGAACTGGTACATCCTACACATCATCCATATGTTTTCCGAGCTCGAACAACGACGTACACTTCGTGCGAGTCGCGAATTCCCAACAGCCGGCGATCAGGAGGCCCCGCCGGACACACTCACGCGCGTCAAACGAACGTTGCATCATCTTTTGCGCGACGCGGCGGGCGCCCATCCGGATAGTCAAGGCCCGGAAAGGGTGTTTGGGCTCTTCGACACGTCACGCGGGAGACCGTATCTATATGTCGTCGTTGCGCACACGCGTGTGGACGTTGGATCGCACACGGTGGTTGCGGATGCGTTCGTCGCGCTGGACACACCTGCTGTACGAGAGGCTCTGTGCATCGCGTTGCGCGACTCTACGTCCGCGTCTATGGGTGATACTAGCCATCTGAACCGGCGTCCTGATGACATGCCGATCAAGTTCATCCCTACGGACGGAGACGAGACAACGGCATGGTTTCATCTCCTCCCCCGCCTGACTGAACGATGTCGGACGTGGCCCCACGAAACAACGTGCGTTTATCGCACCTCCTCGAAGGGGAAGCAAGAGTCCGACGAGCACGCTATCGGAACTCCATGGGAGAGCCACAGCCCGCTGTGTAACTGCGGCAAGGGCGTAGGAACAGGGATCCTGCCAAAGAAATTCGGGCCGGTCGCGCCACACCTCACACGGACAGCGTTTAGCCCGTTGTTTTCGGTGCCGTACTTGAGGGAGGTGGACGTACCTCGGGATTTAGTGATCAAGGAGAAGAGAATGCTCGAGAGCGTCGCCGGTCCAGCGAGGGCCCAACCGAACGATGAGGTGAACAGGGTCGGGACAGGACATCGATGTCGATCGTGTGCCAAGGAGGGCGGTCTGAGGTGCAGTCGATGCAAACGTGCACAGTATTGCTCCAAGGCGTGTCAGCGTGCTGACTGGAAGGTCCACAAGGAGGACTGCGGGAGACGGTGTACGTGAGCGGAATAGCCTGGAGTGTTTAGCACTGTACTTGAATAAATAAAACTTGGGCACAGTACCGCCGTAATAGCGCTTGCGAGGCACATAGCTTGTGCCAGTGCAAGCTTCAGAGTTTACCCTAAATGCCAGATCTAGGGGTGGCCTGCCAGCACAGGTATCAATGTTTCAACCCAGAGCAGGATGGGGAACCTAAGTACTTACTCAAACTAGTGGGCGGTAGTGGGGCCACTAGATGACCCTTGCTTGCGACTTCTTGCCAGTTTCAGGTTGATCTGAATCACGCATGCCCAAACAGTTTGTCACGGATTGCAGTGTGCATGTGAACAGTAACAGGTTTTGTGTATGCGGAAATCAATCGGTCTTGAAGCCGCAGTTTTAAGTCATACAGTGTTAGATGACCGCGAAGTTCGGAATCGGAACTACCGGAACCAAACCGGAATGATACGGAGATGGAACGCGACCCAGCAACCTTTCACTGCCTCTTCTTGATGAGAAGGATACCTGGAAGTGCCGTTCACGCGACAGTTACAAGACGATGAGGACAGGTGGTTCGACACCGATGTGTCACGGTAGAACTGGCAGTTCCCCCCATTTAGTGCGATACGACTCGGACCGGACGCTTTTGTGCACAAGACACGGAGCATAAATCCGAGTTAATTAAGGCTAGAAAGATAGCTAGTCTATAGATCTAAGCACCCACGAGTGATTAACATCGACACCTACGGAATCGGCGCACACCATACAACCACGAAGACGACCTGGAACACCAAACGAACTACCTCCACCATCCGACGACAAGATTTTCATTGCTTTTGGAGTAACCTGGATTCACTGTAACAGAGTATGTGACGCATTGCTTTGTGTAATGATCTTGGACCCTGAGGTCGAGCGAGAGCTAGACTACTGCCTCAATTTTTGACGCGGAGGTCGAATGAGTGCTGGCTGCAGAATGAAAAACTTTCATAGGCACATCGTTCGAAGCGTGTGGGATGACCAGGGGATCTCGATGGGTGGACACAGTGGTCACCACCTCAATCTACAAAGATTCTCGTCAAAAAGGTCGCTGTCATCGCCAAAAAGAAATACCTGTGGGCGACTCCTTGCTATGGTTTCACCACCGCTTCCCTTTCCGAATAGAACATTGTCATGAACTGTTGAAGAAGCTTTCCACCCCCCACGGGAATTGAGTGTGGAAAGAATCGAGTTCGAATATAATTTCGATAAAGCAAAGTCCCAGATGAGGTACCTGAACGGGAGAAAAAAAGATGATGATTAGGCTATCCTTCACCATGCTTCACCATGAAAGCAAACACTCACCACGACGCACCCTGGACATCGAGAAAGGTTAGATGTGTACTTGACGAAGAATGGAATCGTCGGCATACCGGGAGCGATAGGAGTAATGTCACGTCCAGAAGAGCAAACATGGTTGTAAGCAACCCGGTATGTATAGTCACTGTTTCGCGTGGGGCCATTGGGATTTTCCGACCGGACGAGAATCAAAGCTTACTTCGGATAATCTTGTGAACCATACTGTTTGTCGAAGCAAAGCCCGTGCGCCTGCGCATCTGATTAAATGTGAGCAAGAGACCAAGAAATTTGCCTAAATTACTCACCAGACTACCCACTAGTGACGATGTTATAATAACATCCGCCATAGCTGAGGCTGCTAGCCAGGTGATTACGGCGCCGTCATTTTCGTGAAATCGAGAATATTCCAAGTTAATGCGAATGACCAGAACCGTGGTTGCAAAGCCACCAACTGTATCGGGGCTAAGACAAGAACTATCTGTTAGGTGCATAATACAACTTACTGAAGGAAACGATGGCAAAAAAACTGATGATGGAAGGTAAGATTTTCGACCCACTCATGACCTTTACACGCCAGGCGACGAAGAGCTGTGTCGGCAATGATATCATTACCTGATTACGAGCATATCAGTTTAGAACAGATAGAATCCATCCCATCAGACTTACTGTCAACAATGGGTCTTCGGATATTCGGTCAATAAGTGTGTCCTATGGTAGTTGATTTGCTTACTTGTCGGCAACACTGGAGAATCAATTTCAGGTGAGTTAAAGTGAAGCTCAAGCCGGAGGGTGATTCTCACTCATAGGTGCAACTACAAACACCTCTGGACTCCCTGTACGACACACTATTAGAATCACACCCATTTTTTGAATGAAAACAAATACCATAGCGAAAGATGAGAGGCTCAAAGATGAGCCCGATATCAAACACCGTATTTAACGTTTCGCAAATAAGCAGATAAAACACCTCAACAGGTCGAATTTCAGGTGATACATAACGATCTCAGGTGAGATTACTCACAAATGTCTTCAACCACCACCTATCTCTATTGTTTTTTCGGAAGTCCTCAATTCCATGAAAGAGAATCTCCTGAGTGGATCTCACCTCTTGTACGTCTGGAAATATACGAAAGTCTGTTGAGGACAATTAATAATCAGCATCTCTACCCGATTGGTAGTATAAAGACTTCGCACCTGCACTACCGTTGCCTGTGTCCTCTCGGTTCAGCATTACTTCGTAAATGTGGAGTCTTGTCTACTCACGCCATATAGTATACAGTTCAAGAACACCCCGACCAACATGGGTCCAAATCTAAAATAAAAAGAGATCAGGAACTACTCCAAGCACAGTGGTATGATGAACCGGACTTACAATAAACCACCACTTGGTTGAGGCATGTTTGAGCGAAACCAGAAAGAACGTGAGCATGATAATCGCGAATACTTATATTAAAACCTATATGCACCTGCACGTCAGCTCAGCCTTCAGATCAGTGACACGTCAGATCGCAGGAACGGCGAGTGTCCGCCGTAACTGTCCGGACGCTCCTTCCCACCCTTGCTTGCGAGGAGAGGCTGACGAAACTCGAGTTTATGTTTTTTTTGGACGTCCGCTGCCTCGGCTGGCTTATTCCGGCTGTGGCAGAGGACGAGGGAATAAGGTTGTGCTGACTTTGAAAAAGTCAGCCCCTCTCCTCGCAAGCAAGGGTGGGAAGGAGCCTGGTCCGGACCTACCCTGGCCCCTGGGTGATATTTGACATCCCAGCCAGACACACCCCATGGATGATTGATCTGAATATTCGCCTTACATACTCTAGGCGCAGCATGGAACTAGTTACCTCGCTCGCTCCCAGTATTTTGGCATTGGTGAGGGCAGTATTGTGCCACTGATCTGCAAAGCCTCTCATGCCTTTATCGCTGAAGACACTTCCGTGGGCCCATTGTCCAATCACAACTTTTGAATCCGAGCCAAAGAAAGGAATCAAGGGTCCGAAGGATCTTCTCACGAATGTCAGTGAGTTTGACTCCGAGATCCCAATGCCCAGTTTTTTTGCTGATCGGCCTACGCGGCGGCACGAAAGAGTTCGGTAAAACAACCGGCAAGGCTGACAGGATCGGTTTCAAGGAACGGATTGTAATTTGTTTGGCTGAAATTTTGTAACTTGTACCACATAACTTAGGGTCATCAAATCAGTGACCTAGCGAGGATAATATGATCGAGTACTCACGTGGGGCCGAATGCGGCATGCCATTGACAGTGCCTCGGTAGGTCATGTACTTACGTACTTACGATTCCGCACATTTATGAAAACAGATGAAAGATTGAAAATGTTCTTTGCTGGCGTACAAACACTGAAGTTCCTCCCGGCGGTGCAAATAGCGCCCGAGGTCGGCGAGGCTCCGACTCGGACGTGTTCGATTTGCGGGGTCATTAAGCGTGCGTGTGTGTGCGTGCCCGTCAGTGGCAATGGCATGCGATCCGTATTGGATCGTTAAACCAGTTTGGTGGATTCAAATCGAGGCGATAATTTGCTTCCGAATCTGGAGTGGTGCATGGATCTGTGCAGTGGTGTAGGTGTCGCGGCTGCCAGAAAACGTAGCATATGTCGAGTGTCACTTAACGTATGATAAATTAATTGTTGTTGTAGTGCCCATACTCTTCTTTTCGATCGTGTGCCAAGGAGGGTGGTCTGAGGTGTAGTGACTCAGTGCAAACGTCCAGAAGGACTGCGGAAACCTCGCTGTCATGCCAATACTGAAGCCGGTCCTGGCCGCGTCAGCGGGTCGTATACAGTGTTTAGCACTGTGTACTTAGAACAAATATTAATACAAGGCACTGTGCCTCAGGCCTCAGTAACATGCTTCAGACTTGACCCTACTAAATGCCAGAGGAAGCGGCCCGGAGCCTACCGGCACAAGTATCAACCCTGAGCAGATAAAAAAAGTCGAAGAACTCCAACTTGATCATCACCGAGGCTCAATGTCCTCTGCTTCCCATCACTCGACGACGATGAAACTTTACACGACTGTCCGAGCGGATCGGAGAGAAATTCAACCTGATGTAATAGATACTTATGTACTGAACTCGAGGCATTCATTCCACGGTGATTACTCGTGTACCGAGTGAGATGTGTTTTCAGACATAAATATCCCAGTGCCAACCTTGCTGAAAAGCACAGTAAGGTAAGCCAAACTATCATACAGGCACGGAAGCCGTGGGACATCATAATCTGACAGCTTGCTGCTCACATTGCGGCTGGAGGAATAACTAAGTAAAACTTTCATGCGCTGTAAATATCGCCGAAGCCACACACCTGCCCAAAAGCACATACATGGGCACCTCACCGACGCCCCACCAGCGCACGATGAACAGCCCACCTTCGGCCTTTGGCCATGTCTGCATCCCTATCTTCTCCGTGTGCGGCATGCATTCTCACTCCCCATTCGCCAAGAAGCGAGGCGGAACCCAGCTTTGACCACCGGACATGGGGCTTACTACGTTGTTGCACCCACATGCGCGTGACCACGCGCGTACCGCGTCGATATCGGTGCGCAAAGACGGCCTTACCTCTGCTTGGACGTCGCATCGCCATTGATATTGGCAGCGAACCCCGCCATTTGAACCACGTTCGCTGCGACCTGCGAGGCAGTACGTAGGCGGATGGCATGTGACGCGATAGAATAGGCACCCGTGCTTTACACTTGTCGGGTCGCCCACGCGGCTGCAGCAATAATGAGGCAGTCTCGGAAGTGCAGGGTCTTTGGCCAATATGTATCCTCGAAGGCACAAGGATGTAAGCTAAATCATATGAGACCACAGCAAAATGACAGCTCACGTGCATGGGTCACTCCACCTCAGTGAGGGATGGCTGCACTCGGCATCACTGGCACAACATCAACATATTACACGTGCCTCGACGGAGAAAATGGGAAAGGAAATTACCTCTGCAAGAGTGGCAGAATTCGGCCGGCATGGTGCCGCTGGTCACGGAACACGTTCAAAATCGGCAGCTAGTAATCGCCGGCCGAGATGAAATCAAGCCATGTTAGCCCAAAACACACGCCTAGGCCCCGCCCGTGCGAGCAATACCATACATACCACTTTGCGTTCCAGCTTGAATATAGCTGCCTCCAGACGGATTCGCCAAAGGGCTGCAATGAAATCGGGGCGGCTGAGGGTGTATGGATTTTGCGCGAAGGGGATGATATCCGTAGGTGGGCCTTCAGTGCAAGGGGCGCAGTCACGAACTATCTGGAACGAAAAAGAAAAGAAAGAAAGAAAGAAAAAAGTATTTGCTGACCACTCCAACGAGGAGTTGACTGGGTACGCACTGGAGGCCAATGTGGACTGGTACTTTGCGCAGCGGAACGTTCGGACTGCGTCTCAACTAGATCTTGCGAGGACATTCGTTGGGGGGAGGGTGGAACAGATTGCTCGAGAGACAGAAGTCGCGAGCCCCATCACAACCCAGATCGATACACTTTAAATGCTCAGGAAATCACGATACTGCAAGGACAAGAACTGCAGGTTCCCGCATCTGCCGTTGCATGCCGAGGAACCCGATCTAGTGCCGGCCCCCGAAATAGCTATGACGCTAGGTGCCGCGATACTCAAGATAGGAGTTGAGTTGGTCCACGACCTGCCGAGACACACTCAATCACTGCCACGCGCGGCCCATCGTCGTGCAATCCAGAGGTAATTTATAAGTGCCATAGGTTACAGATCTGGAGAAACGAGATATCTATCAATCGAACCTGGCGAAAAGGTCAAATCAGTACTATAGTCCTTGGGTGAACATAACCGAAAGCAAGGTCAGAAGTGTCATATGTGGAGCACGCCCTCGTACGAGGTATCCTCCTTGAAGAAATTCAAACCATACGGTTTCTAGGCATCATAGTCCCATGTATATGAGCGTACTCACCGAACATTGAACGTTTGAACGTTGAACGACAGAGGTTCAGAGGGGAAAAAATAAATAAATGAAGGATAAGACCCCCGTCGAATGAGAGTAAGCCCCATTGAGTTGAAGGCACCCAAAGAATGGGATGCCGACTATCGCATAACTATGTCTATGAGCAACGAGGAGCGAACCGTTCGTCAAGCAACCCAAGCGAGAAACACGCTCATATCTTCGCATGCATACGCTACCACAGAGTTGCTCGACTTCCAGGCTGCGACAGAGAGGGCAAATGGAACTGTCCACGAATAAAAATGTGGGCCAGTAAATCAATTTTTGCCCGACCACATCTCCCCTCCCTCAGCAAATTTGCAGCTGGGTGTTTTCCGTTTCGGGAGAGATGGGATTACTCTGTGTCTCCGGGGACTTTCCCCACAGCAGAAATGCGAAAGCAAGATGCCTTCTGTGCGTGTGCTGCGAAAGCGATGCTTCATACGACGTGGGTGGTTGAAAAATAGAAATCGCGGTCGTATTTATTTATTATAATATCAGCTCCGATCGAAAAGTGGCCGAGCACAGAGTTGCTTACGTAGTACATAGATGCTACACACCTCCCAAGCCGACCCATCCATACTCGTGTCCTACAATGAATCCTCCAGGCGGGGGTGAAAAGGTTCCCGCGAGGATCAGCTTTGTACACTCTCCCCTAATATCACTGAGTCGACCACCTCCCGGTGCGCCATACAATCGTCTCGCATGATATCATCCAGTCTAATGCGACTTCCGTAATCTAGGGAAGGTGCCCGACAAGATGGACGAGATTTGTTTCACATATTCTTTTCAGACTGCCCTTGGAAGATCGCAGAATCATGAGCCCAAAACGTACAGCATATGTCTTCGCAAGGTCTACCCGCACGAAGTCACCGACTACCTACTTGGAAAAGGATGGCAAACGCAACAGACCAACAATATTCCCCTTCCGCCAGAGGGTCAGCCTCTGCAGGAGCAGTATCTCGATGATTTGGAAGCACCCACGAAACCCGATGAAGATGAGGCACGATACTGGGAGCAGGGCTGGTACCTTTGGACAACCTCCTCCAACAAGAATGCAGTAGAGAAACTGCTGCTCATGTCGCAAAACCTCAGATTCCAAGACCGTTATCTCAAAGATAAAGTTGAGAGGGAGCAGAACGAACGAATGTGGATAGAACAGCTTCGTGGGCGAATCAGAGTCGAACTGGACGGTACGTTCAGTTCAATAACGCCTTCGGAGTACCTGCAGCATCAATGGTGCGTGCTTGCATTTTGAATCTTGGTACCGTTTATTCATAGGGATACAGGCAACGTTCAACTCTTACCCAAATTCCGACGTCGCTCCAACCGCTCTTCGACCCCATGCGTAGGCTTCTTGCCCCGACTGCTAAAGTCTTGGACATCTTTCGGCGAAGTTTCGAGTCAGGGTCACAACGCGATTTTGCACTTCGGGCGTTGGAGAAAGGTCGTTCGGCGGAGCCTTTCATCCTTGGACAGCGACTTTGTAAGAAGGCATGGGAGATGATATCCGGACCACCAGATGCCAAGTCAGACATATAAGATTACTTATAAGCAGCCTCATACCCTAATGTACTCAACCTTAGATCCGATGCCTATTGTTATTTTCTTAGTATAGAGAACTCAGAAGACGGTGTGCTGAAACTCGCTTGACCAAGAAAAAGTATGACATGAGGGAGATTCGAACTCCCGCCCTTTCGGACTGGATAGGGTGCAACCTGATTCCAGCGCCTTAGACCGCTCGGCCATCATGCCTCCGGACGGAGAAAGGTCAATATTCCCACACAATCTGCTCCTGGATGTAAGGTAGTTAGATGAGGATCCGGGTATGCTCATGCAGCAATGCATGTTCTGATAAATCGGTGGATGTATTGGCGGAAAAAAGCAGTTGATATCACTCACACATTATCAAGCTCGAGAAGGATGTGGCGTACCCGCAGGGTGTTGAAAAGGGTGTTGACTAAGTATAACCTACGGCAATGCAGAAACACACCAGGTGGGCACAGGTACAATGTCTTCGGCAGTATATCATACCTGACACTGTGCTGGCGAGATATAGGGAGTTGGGAATCCTCGGCCTCAGGTCTGAAAGCACATTACTATGGCATCAAGCCACGCTCGTACATCCGAATTGGTTTATATAATTTGTAAACCTTGAACCTGACTCAGGGGGAAGACGCGAACTCACTTGCATGGATGATACTATCAGTGAGTGGGCCGCGTTCCCGTTAATATTCGTGCCAGACTCCAGTTAGTGAGAATTTGATCAGGTTTCAATTAGGTAACAGCAAGATGCCATCCGTCTTTGGCAACTTCGTCTCATACCAATACCTGTGACTCAACCATAGCGGTCATGAACATTCTTTGTCAAGCCCGACGTGTCCTTCACAGCTCCTTTTCACAAGGATCTCTGCTTTCCTCGACATCATGTTCGCGTTCTGTTGCAGGTCGCAAGCGGCCAAGTATGCCAGCCGCGACGACGCGGAGGAGAGGTATACTATCCATGACATCGGCACAAGCACCCCAAGCTCAGGTGTTCGTCTGGTTTCGCATGTTCTCGTACCTTGCTCAGTTGAAATCGTAGCCTGCAGAATTCCACGCATCCTCCACGATCCATCCTCATCGTGAACAAGCTCCGGACAGACCCAGTCATAAAGGCGATTGATGAGCTCCTCCAGTCCGTCCCTCCATTCCCACACATATTCAGGACTCATTTTCTTCATAGACACGTGAGGAAAATGTATCCGGATGTGAAAATGTTTGCAGAGGACCGGCCTGACATGCCAGAGGGGGCAGAAGTGTGGCGACCTGGACCGGAGTCGAAGAAAATTGACTTGGTTGTCACGCTAGGGGGTGATGGTACAATTCTGCATGCTGCATCGCTATTCAGTCTCGGGGCCGTTCCACCAGTACTCAGTTTCTCCATGGGCACCTTAGGATTTTTATTGCCCTTCCGTGAGTCCCCGATCAGCGCAACGGAACACAGATATTGACCAATTTTCCGGAAGCAGATATAGATGATTTTGCAAAGGGACTGGAGGCTGTATTTCATGGAAAGGCAACACTGTTAAACCGAATGCGTTTATCATGCACATTCTACGATAAAGATTCGCAGAAGATGGACAATGAGGGTAGGTTAGGAATATTTTTCTGTTACCAACACACCCTGACCACAGCTTATCCAGAATGGCAGGTCATGAACGAAATTGCACTGCATCGCGGTTCTAGTCCTCACTTGAACACGATCGATATCTATGTTGATGGTCAGCATTTGACGGAGGCCGTGGTAGGTTTCACCAGCTAGCGTGATCAAACACAATGCTAAAGTTGGCGAAGTCCGATGGAATGATCGTATCCACACCCACAGGCTCAACGGCCTACTCTCTTTCCGCAGGCGGACCTATTGTGCACCCTTCTTTAAGTGCTGTGGTTTTGGTCCCCATATGTCCACGAAGCCTCTCCTTCCGTCCACTTGTTTTCCCGAGCTCGTCCTCTGTCACGTTACGTGTACGTGGATACACCACCTGTTCACAATCCTATATTTTGCCAAGTTTATCTGATGCTTTGCTCTTAGATCAGTGACCATAGCCGTGCTGCGGCTGGCGTTTCGATGGATGGGCGCGTTTCCCATGTTCTGAATCCTGGGGATTATGTCACAGTACAGGTGTCACCATACCCTGTCCCTTGTATCAACCGATCATCAATCTCCGACCATGGCGAAGGAAGACTAGAGGAAGGCGTGGCTCCAGGAAAAGAGGATGATTGGGTCAGGGACATCAACAATTTGTTGCAGTACAACGCAACTTTCCGGAGCAAGGCGCTTTTGAGGTACAGTCGCTCGTAATACAGCGATACGATAGTGAGTGTTCGCAGTTAAATTGTTTGCGCCACTTACAAATTGAGTCGCTCTCTCATGAATGGACCAGCCCGTAGCCTAGATAGACGTGTATGCGAGACCTGGCATTCACTTTCGGGCGGATCGCATGTTTCATCTAGGTTCGCAACATCGGCGCTTGTGTAACACAAGCGTTCTTACTATCAGGCGCGGCCTCACTAAGCGCTAGCGCTCGTTCAATTTACTATTATCTTCGCGCGCTAGAGACCTGCGTGCCTGAGAAGTAGCACAGAATCCCCCAGGGTCTAGACATTGCACACGAGTTGCGCTATTCGCGTAATAGATAGCTTGCTGTGTGTATATGATCTGTATGACACTGTGGCTTCGATCGCAGTGGTTCTAACGTTCGTCTATCAGTTTCTGTGGTGATCTAGGGCGGTTGTCCTCTGATCGAGCGCTGTGTTTTACAGGATGTCATACTTTATACGGGTTCAGGACTAGCAGTATTGGCAGCCAATCCAACCATCTGAACCTTGCCCCACGGTTCTTCCCTCTTACAGCATTTGCCAGGATAGTGCAGCCAGCGGAACCGATGAACTCGTCTCACTTGGACAAGACGCGGACGATCAATCTATGGCAATGTCATTCCAGTTTCGTATTCGACTCAAGCGCTCATCGATGATCTGTTGTCGATAGAAATAAATCAAATTTAACCGTGGTCAAGTATTACTACACAACATTTGAAGTTCTGTTTATAACATTACGTCTATCGTGACTTTATTCGACCAGGTGGTATGCTGAACGGAAGTGTGATATAGCTACATGAGTCTGCGCAAAGTCTGCGAGCGCACAAGTATCCTGTTGGGTATCAATGGATGTTAACCGTGATAAAAAACTTGTAGGCCGTCTGTGAATACAGTAATCGAAGGAGGGAGATAAATACATCCAGCAAATTAGTGTCCGTGAAGTTTCTGAAAGAACCAGCTCCGTTTCGCTGACTGCAACGTCGTCGTCGAGAGTGTACGCGTTCGTGCATAGGGCGCCTTTTCATCGACCACGACGTCCGGTCCCTGGTATGGCGGCGCAGGATCTGATTCCTTCACATCCGAGTCGTCCACGGAGTCTGCGTATGTGATGGTAATCTCCGGTATCGATCCTGCGACGCCGGCGTCCTGCTCACGCGTAGTGTGGACATCGATGATTTGGTAGCGTGACATGTGCGCGATGAGCCTGGGCCACGCGGGCGCACTGATTCCGACGAACTTGCGTTCGTGTCCGGGGACAGTAAGGGAGAGGGAGAGTGACGCGTCCCCGAGGGGTTTCAGCTGCGGGAATGCATCACGTGCGTGCGAGATGGCTTGCTGGTAGATCCGCAAAGGGGATTAGCTTCCAGGGAGAGTGCCTCGCATGTAGAGAGAAGAACGCACGTTGTAGTTTGGTACAGCTGGGACGTATACTAGCTCCCCTTTGTACCGGTAGGTGATGATATCAGTAGGGGGAGAGCCAGATGTTCGCGGTCTTGCACTGGTGTAATGGCAGGTCATAGCGGTTGAGTGGTGAAGAAGTCGAGCTGAAATTAGAGAGGGATAAACACGGGACGAGCCTCCCTTTATATCGGTTATGAGTCCACATCGCTTGGAGCATACTTATGGCGGTGGCAGCGGTCTGGAAAACCAGCCCGTCCAAAGAGGAAATGCTGAGGCGAAGCATTATGTAATCCGTCTACGGACTCACTGCCGCGTCAGCGGCGTCACTGCCCCCCACACAGCAAACCAATTTCTGGGAACGAGTTTCTCGAACGATTCAACAATGAAAATATAGTTCGCTTCTGTACAGCAATTGTTGTCGTCTTGACTCCGAGTCAGATGCAAACCAGTAACGAGCATTGTGCTACACAACATTCTAACGCAGCCTGGGGGCGCCCACGCCCCCCAGCGGACAGCGTGTCTCACAACCCCATTATGTATATCAAGCGACATCGTCAAGCAACGAAAATAAACCTTGTCCGAACCGTGTGCTCGTATCATTCTTTACCTCGCTGACTGGCTTGACTTGTTCAGCCTTTGTTTTCTTCGCCTTCTTTTGTCTCTCCGAAGTGAATACATTGTCCAACGAAGCCACACAGGTGTCCCAAAGATCGGGTGGTAAGACCTCCGCAGCAGTGGGGTTAGTCAGGAAAGCATGAAATTTCTGCCCGGAAAGCGTCTGGATATTGGCTGGTACCTGGTCAGCCAAGAACAACACCTGGGACAAAGAGCAGATAGACTCGGTGGCCATGAGAACTTGTGCCATCAGCTGTACATTACGATCTGTCAACGGCACGGTTGGTGGAGGGCTGGCATCCTTGCCAATGACATCACCATGGACCGCTGTGTCCTGAACCCTGGAGGGTGGCAACCTGTAAAATTCAAGGAGGGCGCGTGCCTCTTTGTGCGTCCACCTTTCCCTTTCTCGATCTTTGCTCATGCCACCTTCTACAGCCCGGTGATGGAGCGTTTGCACGATCCATCTTAGCACGAGAACCGGCATCAGTCGGTCTGGAGATACGTTTTTGACTGCAGGAATGTTGCTCCCCAAGATATGCAAGAACAGTGCCATACGGTCCTCCAAGCTTCGAAGCTGAACAGGTACCCAAGCATCGAGATCGAGGGCCTCATCAAAACCAGAAGAGATCATCAGGGCGGCTAAGTCCGGAACCGGTACTCGCTCCGGAGCTATCCTCGCGCCACGACGAACGTACTCGGTGACACATTTTGAACGCGGGAGAAGTCGGGAGCGGGAGCGGGATGACACCGAGGCCGGAACGACTTCGGAAGAGTCTTCCTCCGTACCCCGTATGCGCCGCAATTCGCCTCGAAGTGGCGCCAGGAGATCGGTGTCTTCGTCCGAGTCTTCTTCAGTGACGTCAATGAGCTCGTCTGGATCCTCTTCATCGCCCTCAGATGCACTACCATCCCGTGTAGAAGGCTCCTCTTCCGGCGCTCCAGGAAGTCCCACGCCATCCTCCAACAACGCATAGATCCATAATCGGATTGGTCGGCCAATGGATATGGCAACGTTCTCCAAGTCGGGGCTGTCAAGGAAAATCCTTGGCCAGAACGTCCCTGTACTCAATATATCCGTGACTTTCGGCAACTTTGCAGCCCGGAACGCCTCCATGTACAACGTGCGAACCATCGAATTGCCGTCTTCTTCGGCGGCGCCATTGATCTTCCCAGGTTCTTGATTTTGCGAAACCGCCCGCGAGAACAGCTTCAGCAACGGACAAGTATCAAGTTCGTGCAGTGCACAGATTGGCGTGGGCCATAAGCTTGCAGGACCATATACGTCTCCTTCATATTTATCAATGGCATACTGAAGTGCAGCGTTCACGATTCTGTCCACGATGCTATCAACTTCGCCGGCGGCTAGACTGCTTGACGAACGAACAAGCAAGGCACTGACTGTGCGGTCAATAAGGTCCATTACCGACCCGACCCGGTGCTTGGCATTACGCTTGTGTGTAGCGGCACTGAGAATGGAAGCAAGTGTGTTGGCGGTGCGCGTAATACGTTGTGATAGGGTAAGACCTCGGTCGAAGAAGAGCGATTGTACATTGCGCTGGGTCGTCGATTTGTTAGAGAAATCGTTTCCAACCAAGGAAGCAAGTAAAGGGAGGAGAGTGGTTGGCAACTTCAGATGTGACGCAAGACTCGATGGGGTGTAGATGACCGCCGAGAGAACAAGATCTGACAAGGGAATTTCCTCTGGCGGGATTAATCCAAAGGAAATCTGCTGAGGCGTAGGTTTGGAGCGCTTTTTGGTCTTGCTCACTACAGTCTGAAAACCGTCCGATTGATCCTCGTGCATGCTCGGGGAATCGCTCACAGGCGAGGACGGTGTCCAGAACATATCTTTGAGCGGGATATAACCCGCATACCGACCAGAGTTGAGGATCACGAAATCAGAATCGTTGCCAACGACGTAGGCCCCTAGACGGCCAGCTAGCTCCACTGCGTATGGATCTCCCTCTTCATCGGCCATGTGAATTTCGAGGTTGGGATTCGCCTTTGCAAGGCTTTCCAAAGTCTCTATGCATGACGGAAAAATAAGAGGTGGGATAAGACGGTTCTCATGGAGGAAACCTGGAGTTGATCGGGAAACCGGTGATGTGCGGAAAAATAATAACGAATTTTGGACATTGTTCTGGTTGAGGCGGCTTATCAGTGTCGGAATCTTGAGTTCTGGACTAGCACCTAGCCAACGCCATGTCACGTTAGACACGAAGAGGTGAGAACAGATGTAGTCCTACCGTCAAACACAAAGTAGACCTTGAGGCCGACTGCGATCCAGGCCTCCACTACCTGCACAACGCAGCGTGCGAATGCTTCGTATTCACCGCCGTACACCCAGGGAAGACGCGATTGTTCGTAGACTTCGTATATGAACCTAGATCCATCTCGGTGTTTGAGTGTCAGCTGGCTTCGTGCGTATTTGTTACTCACGACCAGCCATCGACAACGATCGTCGTTACGGTGTCTTCTGAAGTGTGCGCTATAGGAAAGTGCTTTGTTTTTCCGAGTACACGTTGGTTCTCGCGTAGATAAGTGGTTAATCCGTGGACACCCATGGTGGCAAGTCCATTCCAGCGTGAAGACTTCTCAGGCTGAAGAGGCAGCAAAGCTGCATTGGCCAAATAGGGAAGTTTCAGCAGAACGGTCACGCACAAAAAGCCCCTGTTGACCGGAGCCCATTTCCTGAGGGCTACCAGGGGCTACATGCCAGTGATTCCACTTCAGATCTGCTTTTTGAAGGTAAGCAAGTGGCAAAAAATTACGTCCATCACAATGGAGGCCACCCAGCTGTGGCCAATAATAAAACATCAACGTTATATTCGCGATCATTCCACAGCTCTCCATTGACCTGCTGCCTTGGCATATTGACCCTCACCACCTTGGCACTCCGCTTGACCCGAAACTTGGAGCAGGCCGGCTCCACCGTTCTCTATCGGTAAGGTAGAATTTTCTTCACACCCTCGCTTACCTACTCCGCAGACCATCCGAGAGTCACACTCCGCCGCCCTGCGAGCCCTGTTGCTGGCGCACACGGATTACTCCATCTACCATTCTTGATGCGGCACCCCGACTTAATCACCGTCTGAGTCAACTTGAGTCCACGACACAGAGAAATTGTTCACTTAAATGGAATAGCTCGCACAACCGAAGGCTGTGGTCGGTGCAACATGTTCACCGTGCCCGAACGTCGTGGAAAATGACGACGGGCGCACCGCCTGGTGTGTAGCCATCGTACGATTTCCACTAAAATTATTTGGTCATGACAAAACAGATATTACCATCTACACCCGTTCTCTGGCGCCGTCTGAATCTTGTGGCCATGGAGGTCAATACCACTGGGGTATGACTCAAATTACACCGGAACATATCGGATATGACTAAATGGACATACTAGGCTGTCAGCATTGTCGATACGTGTGTACATTTTACTCGGAATTCTACAGCTTCGCTGGTTAACATTGCAAGCGATCCCACCCACACCACCGTGCATTCTGGAATCTCTCGGTGGAAAGTTCGTCTGATCACATTGGACAGCTCATGAATCAAAATACGTCCATTGTACATTAATTTCCGTGAGTTTTGACACACAAGTGCCGACTGTTTGTCTGTTACGGTCTTGAAATTGATCTTCTGCTGCCAAATTCTTAGTCTGTAGAAAATCACTTTTTAGTGAGCGGTTAAAGTTCTTTCTTGAAATGAATTAAATAATGATCCTGCCAATACTTGTAGCTCCGGCGCTGGGCATCATGATGACCGACTCGTCATTGGGTGATGCGGACACTGGAGATTGGCGGTGCCAAAACTGGTGAGATTTTTTAATGTAAAGAGCTGACAAACGGCTCGCTTTCTGACATTCTGACACAGAGGGAAATTATCTATGTGACTGGAGGCACGGGAATTGCACTGGCGACTCTGATGCATGCGGGAGGGCATCGATGCATCTCCGTTGATCGGCGGCGAGGGGGCAAAGTAGAAAGTGGAAATCTATCTTTACATGTTCCTACAATCGGGATATTGGGATATGAAATGTTTATAACTCGATGCATGGGATACGGGGCAAGGAAAAAGATACCCTTCTTCATGACGAATATGGCAGCAAAGTCTTCTGTTGCAGCGTTGCAGCATGGTACCACAGGAGTTAAATTTATGCCATGTCAATCATGTTTGTGCACACATAGAGTCCACATCACCGGCTTCCTGAATCTCAGGAGTTAGATATGATGCCCGTGAAGCTGTTGTGCATATTGAAGCCGGATCCTGCCAAACTAGTCATCATGTGCCAGCCTGACTCGTCTCGATCTACTTGAAATAAGAGCACAGATCACAGCGCCCAAGTACCTGTTCCTTTTGAGCGATCTGCGTGTTTGCAAGCAGTCTGGAGTTTGGTCATGCAACCCCGAATGCTGTCAACACGGGTGACGGTGTCAAGGCCCGACGCCGTAGGACTGCGCCATGATTTTGGACACGTCAAACGTTGCACAGCACTAGAAGTACGCACACACATCAGGAACATTGTTGCTAAACCATCCTGCAAGCAGTCCAGATTGCTCGCCGCTTAGACCATAAATAGATAATGCTGTATGGGTGGAATGTGAGTGTCACCAACAAGTTTGGCCCCGATAAGGTTACTTCCTTTAAGGACTCACGTATGACCATACAACCAGGTCAGTAGTACGAGACGAGATATTGGACCTCCCTTTCAACGATCTCGTTATTGTATAGATAGTGCTTGGTAATCGATGTGCATCAGCGAGGCGTATTATTGTGTCAGTTGCGCTTTCGGCGTACGTTCTTCGAGTGGGACGTGTAGTAGTCTATGGGAGGCTCATACAGTGCATTTTGCAAGCCGACCTAGTTGGCCAAGGCGACAACAATGCGTATCACAAGTACCCTTGCTGACCTATGAAGGAACTCGTCCAACTCTGCAGGATTGACGGGACTGAGGTTTGAGCACAAACAACGCCGCCCTTGGACGTAGTCCACTTTAATGCCTTCGGATAAAAGATAGTCCCGTGCCCGACAATGGATCGTCTGATCGGAATTACACGGTGAACATGGAACTTGAGCAAACACGAAAGAAAGAACCGCACCGAGCATCCGTCTGCTAACTTGCAAGGAGTCTGGTAACCCGCCTGTCTACATCGACAGCGATTCGCCTTACAACCTGATAGATAGGCTGGTCACAGAACCAAGCAAGACGACGGCGAGCTTGATATTTCGTTCGTTCGAAGTCATTTCGCGCTAGGCAATCTCAGTTTTCGCGCTCGGTTCCTGGAACATGCGCAGGAAGACGCTCGAGAGACCGTGTGTTGGCGCATCCACACCGGGGCTATCAGATCGTCGGAGGAGAGCGCGGAGGTAAGGGTGAGCGGGAGAATGGATAGTAAGAATTATCTTAGGGGTTTGTTGCTTATATAAGCTGTATGCGAGAGATGAGGTGACCCTCCTGTACTCAACTATGCCTCAGCGCTTGCAACATTTGCCTCGATTATGAAGAAAAACTTGCCCCGTTCCAGGACAATCAGTGCTATGTCGGGATTATAGGCTTCCTGCTCCTCCATGCACCCAACCAAGGTATTTGTTCCGAAGTCATCAACTGCATACTACACTCGCCGAGTCGCGCAAGGACAGCAACGATCTCACCGATATCGGTGCATTCTTTGAACGTCACGTAATTGTACCTTGTGAGTGTCCATTTGACACCTTCACTCCTGCATGCTAAGTTGCTAACCTACCTTTCGTTTCGTCCAGTCAAGAAATACATAGGTCAAACGTCGAAACCCAGCGAACATCCCTCAAATCACTCCTTTGAGGACTCGAAGAATGAGGTGAAGGTCGACATCACCGAGGCCCCCAAGAATCACAAGGGTGCCCGAGATCGCGCCAGTGAACGATTGCAACTTTATTCCTCGTCCCTTTTTCTCACTGCTCGCCTTGCACAGGCTCTCATTCGAGACAATTTGAGACGTGTGGTAACTGGTTCAATTGACCATAGAGCCCCCAAGGATATGAAAGCCCAAGTTGATCCAAAGGCCACCGTCGGAGTCTACACACATGTGTACTCAAATCATTCCAGAAGCTACATCCTTTGGTGTGAAACCTAAATCAGAGGAGAATATCAAGGAGAATATCAAGGTGCGTGGCTACAAGTAGCCTAGATGCCTAGCTTGATTATTCCGCTTCCATACTTGACGTTCTCAAGCGGTTCCGTTATGATATCAACAAGTCTGATTCATTCTCTGACCAATGTCATCTCTATGGGCCCAATTGTACACGATTTATTTCATCAGCTGGAGTTATACTTCGAAGCTACAGCGAGTTTTGGTATTGCCGCGTATTTTCTGAGCCACAACACTCATCAAGTACCGTTTCACTATGGTCTCAGGAGAATTGTTATGAAGTGAGTCAAGTGATTCAATCTGAAACCGGACCACAACATACACCAGTTCGTCACACATTCTCAACCTCGGATCTCACAGGTCTTCCGGTTCATGCGCCCGAGCTGCCTGCCCTACACGCTGCTCGCTGCAAGGTTGCTCACCTTTCTGGTGCCGCCAAGTACATAGATGAAATTCATTGCGATGTAGAGGAAATAGGTGTTTTGTCGACTGATGGCGCTTCACGGGACATACTCATTTGTTTTCTGTCGTCCATATCAGAACCAGTGTGCCCACTAAAACCCCTGGCGGTTTCTGCGGAACTCGACGTGATGGGAGCCGGAATCCATAATGATATGATGCCGCTAGTGCTGAGGTTAGTCACTCCTCTTCTGCCTCACGGACTACATCCTCCAAAAACCGGTAACATCACAGTCGTAATGCACTAGTACTGTCTATGCATAGTTACACACAGCCGTCAATCGGATCTACATATGTAACTCATAAAAAACAGAAAATGTACCGAGCGAGTGACCGGAACAGGGAAAGAAAGTGAAAGGAAAACCGACGACGGTACCAGAATCCCATGCACCATTTCAGAGTCTTCATCTTGGTTCGCCACGGCCCTCGTTTAGAAAAGGCGTCGAGGCTCGCGGGCCCAATCAATTGGACTCCCGGTTGTCTGCCTCAACAACAACTCCACCTTCTCCCGCTCGTCCAATATCCTTGCCATCTCCTCCTCCCACCTCGACGCCTGATGTTCGTTTATCGCCACCGACGTTGCCAAACTGCCCAACGTCGTCTTCAGTGCGCGCTTCAGATCGGCTTCCCGTGCCTCAGAGGACGCGTCGGACGCATCTCGGGGCAGGCTCGAAGGACTTAGCAGGCGCTCTATGATCGAAGCCATAGTCATGCGCGAGCGCATCGTGCTCCGACGAGACGTGATGCCTTTTGAAGGCTGTGAGCATCTGCCCTATCGCAGGGGATCGCGTCGCACGGAGCGCGACGTCAGCGCATGTAGTTTGGTCGAATGAGACGGGGTCGCGATAAAGATCATCGTGGCGTCCGTCTGACGGGTGTGGTATTAAGTTCCGGGAGGGCGACGCGGAGGGTATAATAGCTTGCGGAATCGGAAACGCGATTGTTGTCGTTGTCTGTGGGACGCATACATGCGGTCTCTGTCTCGGTGGTGGATTACCATACAATGGTACAGGATGTCGCCCTTCAATGAAACTGCGATGTGGTGTTGATGTTCCTCCTGTGAAGGAAGCAGTCAGCTTTCTGGCGGAAGGCCGCTTTGAAAGCGGTGTTGGATTATTACATAAGCGTTTACACCCGGGAACCACAACTTGAATAACTCCGAGTAGCCTTGACTCAAGTTCACTCAACATGCTCATGCAGTGGCCAGCGACTGCGAAGAAGCGCGCGTCCCCAGACACAGATTCAGTGCGAATTGCACTTTCAAGTACAAGTAGCGAACGTCAGTCCAAACGCGCTAAAGTCGAAGCTTTCCAAGTTCTCGGTCGCGGCCAGGAGTATCAAGAACCTCTGCGAGATTCCAATGCTGGCGGTACCCCCAGTGGGTTGAAAGGTTGGAGGCGCGCATCGTCTATGAAGCCGACCGCGTCCCCGAGCAAGTCCAGGCCATCGATCTTCCCTTTCCGTGCACAGTCTGTCCCTCTCGGCGGAGAGAGCGAGGTCCGTGCAATCGATCTTACGTCCATCCCACCTTCCCCGCGGCGTTCACCAAGAAAAGGCGCTGTTGAAATCCGACGTGCACCGTCGTTACCACCACCTAATGGTGATCAAATGGATGTTGATGTTCACGACACTTCTGCTCTCCTGCATTTCACCAATCCCACACAACTTGCTACACCTGGAGCAAATACGATATTTTGCTACGCGGTCAATTTTGCCACACCCCGTGAATCTGATACGCCACGCTCTGCTCTTTCGTTGCCGTCACCTCTCTCGCCACTTACACCACTTCCATCTTCACCATTCATGGAGCGTTTACCTAAAATGCAGAGTATGCTAGCTAATGTATGTGTTCACTGCATCATGGAGGTGTATCAGCTGACCCCTTGATTTCTGTCTCGGTAACCTACCCATCTATCGTCTCGCCGCATGCACCCGTAGAGGGTTAATGCACACTGGTCCATGCAGAGACATAGCATGGACTCTGATACCGACTCCGCAACACCGTCTATGCTTGTTCCTTCGATGGCTGACATAGCTCCTTCGACGGATATATGCCGACCCCCTGCTCACGTGCCCATTCTGATTCCAACGCCAGTCTCCCGGACGCGTCCAGCCTCAGTAACATTGGGTTCTTCTTGTCCCACGCACTCTCGCCTGACTGGACATTTATTGAGTTCGAGCAACCCGACGGAACCGATGGCTTCTCCGACTGCTCCTAGGGGGAAAATTGATTCGGAGAAGGTTGTTGGAATTTCTGGTCAGGCCCAGGATGGGTCGTCCACAGATAATACAGGAGGGCCCGGTGCAAATACGCGTGTGGAGCTCTTTGTAGCGCCTGGTTCATTGCCGGACTCGAACCCTGTGCCTGTCCCTCGGCCTACCATTATCGGGGCTATGAAGCCCAAGCGAGGACCTTCCGCACCTCACGGAGCCAGGCGCATGACGCGGAGTGCGTCCATGAAGGTGCAGAGTGTGAAAGCTGAGCGTGCAGAGTTTCAACCTGCCGCGGTCATTGATCACTCAATAGAAGGTGAGGGGATCGTCTCCTCCCTTGGCTAGTACTAACAACATTTTGTCAGCACCTATTGAAACTTCGATCGATGCCGCAGCATCTCCGACTAAAATCGAGGTCATACCATCCAAGAAGGTCACTCCGGAACCTCCCCTGCCAAAGTCGACTGGCCTGGTGACCTCGAATCTGAGACCACCACTGCCCACCCATGTGTCTTCTTCCGTACCAAATCCCAAAAACGACGCCAACAAGTTGAGACAAACATCAATTCATAGGTTTATTAAAGCGAGACCCGCAACTGCAGGAAATTCAACCACCACTGGCTCTTCCTCTTCCGTGTCAACGAACAGCGAATGTTCTTCTAGACTTCCCCCTTTCTCATCCCCATCGAAACTCCCGCTTCCCACATCACCCTCGAAGCGTCCCTCGACGTCACAGCTTGGAAGTGTCAAACCGTTCCCCCAGCTTGGTCCGACGAATACTAGTGGTGGGGCAGGGAGATCTCGTGCGACGTCGGGACGTTCGCTTTCGACTCTTTCTCATGCCTTGGACAAACTGGTCGTGCCTCCACCCAGCAGGCCAAACACCAGTTTGGGATTCGTCGGAACAGACAGAGTTTCTGATGACGACAGTACCCAAGAGAGCAGCAGCAAAGGGAAAGCGAAAGCGAAAGATGACGCATCGTTACCTTCATCTACTGCACAAAGATCGACGACGTTCGCGCGACCCACTGCTTCGTCGCTCAGGCGTGCGACGACTGTCACAGGAATTGGATCGGCGGCGGCGGCGAAGACACCGAGTCGCATTGGCAGTGCGTTTGGGGCACTGGGCGACCGAAGAATGATAGGGATCTTTGGCAAGACAGGAAATAGAGCGAGTAAGAAGACTAGCTTGCCGGTTGTGGCAGGCAGCCCCGTCAAAGGTTCGGAGGTCGCGGATGATCTGGACAGGAATGGTTGGGGAGCTGGTGGTCATGCGCAGCAGTCGAGACTGGACTTGGGCGGTGCAAAACACGCTGAAGATGATGATGTATTCATGTCGCAAGACGCAACTACGGTTGTTGGTCATGAGCAAGATGCGGTGATGCAAGACGTGTCGGCCGAGTCAGCACCAATAGTTCGCAACGCGAGAGATGGTCTGAATGTCGAAATCTTGTCTTCTCCAATCTCTGTGGACAAGGGAAAGCAGCGAGCGGTGTCCAGCTCGACCCTCAACCCGGCTTCGTCGGCACTCCACGCACTTTCAGAGAGTCTATCATCTTTACCACAGACACCTACTCCTCCGAAACCCAGAGCGGTTGGTACGCGCACCGGGCTGCGAAGTTCGACCATCGTAACAGGCAAGGACAGTCCTACGCAGGATGGTTCTGGAGGTAACATTGAGGCGCGTGGCAGCGACAGCGCTGTGCTGGGCAATGGAGTAGTGAATGGATCTGGCGGTGTCAAGAAATCCTCGCTGAAGATCTTGAAACGTTGCGCCATATTCGTGGACGTGCGGACGGAACAGGGTGACGATGCGGGGAGCTTGTTTGTTGATATGCTGAAAGGACTCGGTGCGAAGGTGAGGACCTTCCTCTCGTGCTTGCAACAGAGGTGCAGATGTTGATCGGCATCTAGATCATGGGCCGACTTGGCCAGACGTGCACGCATATTGTGTACAAGAATGGGCTCCCACACACGCTAACGCGGTATCGGTATGTCCAAAGCTGATCTTGTTTGGCCTCTCACTAACCGGGTACCTTCAACCGACCGTGGCGGTGGTGTAGATTGCTGAATGATCCCAAACCTATCGTCGTCGGTATAGCGTGGGTAGTCGAATGCGCCGAGAAACGGGCCAGGGTGGACGAGGAGAGATTCAAGGTCGACGTCGACATAATTAATGTGGCAGGTAGTGGTAATAACAAGGTACTCCCCTCGCACTCGAGTCTCTCATCATTCATTTCCTGACTGATTGTATGGTGTTTGTAGCGCCGGCGGTCTATGCTTCCGAAACATTTGATCCCAACTTCACCCGGTCCTGACCACGAGACGCCTACATACATGTCCTCGGAGGCTGACGACCATGATGAAGGCGTGATCGGTATAGACACGTCTCTGTGTATGTTATGTCTTTTCTTCCTTTTGTCGTTTTAATCTCACCACGCAACCCCACAGCTCAAGATCCAGATGTTAGCATTCGATCGAGAGAGGATGATTTGCCACCTTTGGAGCGTGCGCGAAGACGAAGGAGTACGTTACCGGGTGGGCAGACGCGGCTCGTCCCATGAGTGTATTGTGTGTAACTCGATTCTTGAACTATTGTTTTGTCAGTCGACTCTGTCGAAACCTATATTCTCCTGTAGCCCATAACCCCGGCCCTATCCTGACGGGTATGGTTTTTGACAGAGTCGAGTCGCTGTACTTTGATAACTTTGAATGACATAGTGTGTTCCAATATGCATGTTACAGCGGTTTTCATAGCTATGCGGAAAATGTGTCTTGCAGAATTGTTTGCTTAGAATTTGCTGATGTCAGGACCCCAAGCTCATCTTAGTGTATAGACTGTGCAGACTGTCATGCCTCTCAAGTGCTACCACCATGCCAATCCACATTCTCCAATGACATTGAATTCCACATCCCCATTCTTTTTGAAGATAGACACTCTAGCAAAGATATTTTCTCTCTCCTTGGTGCCTTGTAAGGTAGAGGACATGTAAAAGCCACAAATGTTACATTGTGTGACACAAGTAGAATCATAAAGGCAATTGAACAAAGCTAGTAAATAAAAATGTACTCTATACAAAATCCATAACCAACAGAAATATAAATTTTGTATAGAACATAATACAAAGCCAGTTTGGCCAAGAATTGATGTTGGAATTTCTTGAGTCTTACAAGGAGCATGCGAGCGAGACTTTTCATTTGGGAGGTCCGCTCGAAATCCAGCTGCAGCCAAGGGAATGTGCTGGGGCATTGCTGAGGTCCAGCAGCAACCTTGTGAACTCTGGTCAAAGGTTAGTAGATTTTCCTAATACAGTTTTCACCCCCAATTCAAACCCAGCGCGAACGGCATGGAGCAGCACCAACATTGAAAGTGTTCAAATTTCCTCTGTCACGGCGTGTCACCTCACGTGATGTTTGCGGCTTTTACATGTCCCCTACTACCTTATACACAACTCTCCACCACTACAAAAATTTTGGTACCATCCACAACTGGAGTCATGCACAACTTCCACAAGTTTGCAACAACTCCATGTGGCAAGTCTGCCGAAACCTATACTCTCCTGTAGCCCATAACCCTGGCCCTATCCTGACAGGTATGGGTTTTGATAGAGTCGAGTCACTGTACTTTGATAACTTTGAATGACATAGTGTGTTCCATGTTCCAATCATATTCTGCATCCCATAACATGTCCTGAACTTTGTTAGGGCCTATTCAAGTCTTGGTGGAGGTCATAGCTTTCAAGTCGAACTTTCTAACAGCATCTTCCCAGTCGGAGTCTCTCCAATACCATAGCCCATGGCCCTCCTCACCTATATTATGTGATAGCACTAATTGCCTTCCATGCTGCTCTTAGTGGGTAAGCTAGACTGCTCCAGACAACAATTTCATTTATAACCAACATGCATGCATGCAACATGACCAAGTATATTTCTATAGACTGGATTCAGCATGTTTCAGCTTTGTTTCATTCCTCATCTGGCATCTATTTGTCTTCTTCAAAGGAACTTGATGTTCTGATTTCCATACTACAGGAAGTTTGCTAGATTGCTGAGAATAGAGGATCATTAGATGAAAATTTGAAGATATGCATAAGCAGCATAACATACTCATCCGATTCTGCAGAATGACATTCACAATCATGTCTACCTTTTCTTCTTTGGATGCCTTGCCATACTGATCAAAAACATCCTTCATAGCTAGTTTCACCTTCTTGGGTATGTCTGATGCCTTGTACTTCTCAGCAGCAGACTGAAGTGGTTGAGGATCCTTTTGATGGAAAAGATAGAAAGAATGATCCAGAATGAGCAGTACATCTACAAAGCAATAAAATAATTAATTTCATGTTGTGGAGTTGTAAAACAACTTGGAAGGAAAAAAAGAATATACCAATAATACTTAGAAGCATTTGCTTCCATGTGCCCAGGTTCATCTATGATTTCCAATTGATTGTAATACCAAATGAAATTAATGAGAAATTTACAAGACTATCAGCCTCAGGCTTCAGAATGGAAGATTCACTGGTGTGAATACTAGACTGAATAATAAAATGTGAGAACCAAAAGACAACACAATTGATTTACATACTGTTCCATTGTGGACAATCTGATAATAACAAATTGAATTGATGAAAAAGATCAGGAAATCATGAAAATAAATTTACCGTCTGTAAATAATTAACAATGTGATCAGAATTGAATCTATGCAATAAACACTTACAGACTACAATTGATATAACATAATGTAATATGATCACCAATGAGATAATAATATGTTATCAGAATTGTACTCAAGAACTCACATCCTGCAAGTAATACAATTATGTTTTCAGCACAATATAAAATGAGCACAATGTATGCTTCCAACAAATAATATGCAACAACTTACAGCCTTGAAATTATCAAGGGGTTAGGAAACAAAAAAAAACAGTGAAATTAAAACCATAAATATACTTCTTACCATCTATAAATAATCCAAAATGTCTATCATTAGTATCATAATACTTCACCATATGTCATAATATACCATCTATATTCAGTGCAAAATGAACAGGTAGAATGTTACTTCTTTTCTAGTGAAACATGACTTACAGTCTTGAATAAATGAAATACAACAATGTAAATGACAGATAATATGGTTGTATTATTATTAGAAAGCTCACCAGCTAAATAAACCAGGATAAAAGGAAATTAAACATATACATCAATGATAATCACATATTCAATCATGTAATGGGGAACACACATTCTATGATTGAACAAAAGAAATGATTAAATTATTATGGGAGAAATGTGAATTGATGAACAGCTTACTTCCTGTTATTTGAAATAAAATACAAACATGACATGATCACCATTACTACTGTGTAGATTAGTCCACATTGAAAAACTCACAAACTATTGATAATAGGAGATTGAAGAATGAATGGACATGGCATATATCAGCATCACCACTGTTTGGCACATATCACAATCCACAACTCACATCCTGTCATTTGAAGAGCAGAATGAAGAATGAATGAACATGGCATCATCAGCATCACTACTGTCTATCATATTCCACAATCCACAACTCACTTTCTGTTATTTTCAGGTCAAGATGGAGATTGAATGGACACAGCATCAAAGTTAGGAGCACTCCTCTCTAGCACATTGCACATTGCACAATCCACAACTCACTCTCTGTTATTTCCAGATCAGAATGAAGAAAGACAGGACATGGCATGATCAGCATCACCACATTCCACAATCCACAACTCACCAACTATCATTTTTAAAGCAGGATAAAGAATGAATGAATATGGAATATCAGCTTTACCACTGTCTGGCACATACTACAATCCACAACTCACATTCTGTTATTTCAAAAGCAGAATAATGAATGAATAAACATGATATCATCAGCATCACCACTGTCTGGCAATTTCCATGATCCACAACTCACTCCCTGACATTTCCAGAGCATGAATGGATGTGGCATCATCAGCATCACCACTGTCTTCCATATTCCACAATCAACAACTCACAAACTGTCATTTCCAGAGCAGAATGGAGAGTGAATGGACATGCCATGCATCACCATCACCATTGTCTGTTACATTCAACAATCCACAACTCACTCCCTGTCATTTCCATAGCAGAATGAAAAATGGACATCACATCATTAGCATCACCAGTGTCTTGCACATTCCATGATCCACAACTCACATCCTGTTATTTCCAGAGGAGAATGAAGAAAAAATGAACACAGCATCATTAGCATCACTGTCTGTCACATGCAACAATCTACAACTCACTCTCTGTCATGTCCAGAGCAGAATGAGAATAAGTGGACATGCCAGGCATCATCAGCATCACCACTGGCTCACACAATCCACAGCTTACTCTCTGCCATGATTTCCAGAAGAATGAAGAGTGAATGGACATAGCGTGCATCAGAATTACCACTGTTTGGCACATTCCCCAATCCACAACTTACAAACTGACAATATAGCCGGATGTTTTTAGGCAGAATGAAAAATGAATGGACATGCCATGTATCATCAGCATCACCACTGTCTGCCACATACCACAATCCACAACTCACTTGCTGTCATTTCCAGAGCATAATGAAGAAAAAATGAAAATGGCATCATCAGCATCACTACTATCTGCCACATTTTATATTCCACAACTCACATGCTGTTATTTGCAGAGCAGAATGAAGAATAAATGGACATAGCATCAAAGTTAGCACCACCTCTCTCTAGTGCATTCCACAATCCACAACTCACATACTGTTATTTTCAGGGCAGGGTGGAGGATGGATGGGCATGACATCATCAGCATTGCCACTATCAGGCACATTCCACAATCCACAACTCACTTCCTGTCATTTCCAGAGCAGAATGAATGGATGAACATGGCATCATCAGCATCACCACAGTCTGGCACATTCCACAATTCACAACTCACAAACTGTCATTTCCATAGTGGAATGAAGAATGAATGTATATGGCATTGCATCACCACTGTTTGTCACATTATACAATCCACAACTCACAAACTGTCATTTCCAGAGCAGAATGAAAAATAAATAGACATGGCATCATCAGAATCACCACTGTCTGACATATTCCACATTCCACAACTCACTTGCTGTCATTTTCAGAGCAGAATGAGGAATGAATGAATATGGCATCATCAGCATTGCCATTGTCTGGCACATTCCACAATCCACAACTCACTCCCTATAATTTCCAGAGCAGAATGAAGAATAAATGGACATCCCATCATGAGCATTACTCTCTGCCAAATTCCACAACCCACAACTCACAAACTGTCATTTCCAGAGCAGAATGAAGAATGAATGAACATGGCATTATCAGCATTGCCACTGTCTGGCACATTCCACAATCCACAACTCACTCCCTATAATTTCCAGAGCAGAATGAAGAATAAATGGACATTGCATCATCAGCACCACCACTGTCTCACACATGTCACAATCTACAACTCACTTCCTGTCATTTCCAGAGTTGAAGACAGAATGAATGGACATGACATCATCAGCATCAGCACTGTCTTGCATAATCCACAACTCACCAACTGTCATTTCCAGAGCAGAATGAAGAATGAATGAACATGGCATCATCAGCATCCCTACTGTCTGTCACATTCCACAATCCACAACTTACCAACTGTCATTTCCAGAGCAGGATGAAGAATGAATCAACATAGAATATCAGCATTACCATTGTCTGGCACATTTTACAATTCATAACTCACATCCTGTTATTTCCAAAGGATAATGGAGTAAATGGACATGCCATGCATCATCAACATCACCACTGTCTGTCACATGCCACAATTCACAACTCACTCCCTATTATTTCCAGAGCAGAATGGAGAATGAATGAAAATGGCATTTCAGCATTTTCATTGTCTGTCATATTACACATTCCACAACTCACTTCCTGTCATTTCCAAGACAGAATGAAGAGTGAATGGACATGACATCAGCATCACCACTGTTTGGCACATTCCACAATCTATAACTCACATCCTGACATTTCCAGAGCAGAATGATGAACAAATGGACATGGCATCACTGTCAGCATCACCACAGTCTGGCACATTTCACATTGCACAACTCACAAACTGTGATTTCCAGAGCAGAAGGAAGAGTGAATGGACATGGCATGAGCATCACCACTGTCTCACACATTCCACAATCCACAACTCACTCCCTGACATTTCCAGAGCCGAAGAATGGATGGACATGGCATCATTAGCATTGCCACTATCAGGCACATTCCACATTCCACATTCCACAACTCACTCTCTGTTCCAGAGCAGAATAAAGAATGAATGGACATGGCATCATCAGCATTACAACTGTCTGGCACATTCCACAATCCATCCTCACTTCCTGTTATTTCCAAAGCAGAATGAAGAATGAATGGAAATGGCATCAAAGTTAGCACCACCTGTCTCTAGCAAAATCCACAATCCACAACTCACATACTGTTATTTCCACATTGGAATGAAGTGATATTAGACCATCTGGCACATTTGCTGCAATAACAACTCACTTTCTATAATTATATCATGATTAGCATGACATTATTCAATTTATAAAATACATCTCACCCAAAAGTGTGGAAACCATCTTGCCAGTTTTTGTGGATCCATAATTTTGTTGATATTGTGTACAGGAAGTACAGATTGGTGCAGCTTGTCTATGTCAGATATGACACTTTTTTACATTATAGCCTTAGCCTTTTTCAAGAATATTCAACTTTCAGTACTCACTCTTGAAATGCAAATCTAATACACAGTGCCATGCTTGTTTCCTGGGCAGTAACAAATAGCATTTGCAAAGCATCCTCATTCAAAGCTCCTGCGGTATTTTCCAGCAGTAAGTCACATCCCTCATTTGACTTGTGCATTCCTTGAATGCATGCAAATTCCATGAGCTGGATTACTTATCAGAAAACAGAAAAATACCTCCAATCCGAACACTACATTTTGGTGGATACTTCAGTTGAGAAAGACGACCCCATACATCAGCATTGTCAAAAATTCCATTGATGCACTCCTGTGCCTTTGCCACCTTCTCCTCTCGTGGCAGCTTTCGATCAGTAAGGGATAAATTGCTCATGGCTACAGCCAGTAGTGCATCGAACTTGGTGAACAACACAATCACAGGCACTGGACGAGTTGTGAGCTCAAAGAAACCTTGCCAAAAATGAACTCACCATTTTTTGTGTCACACTCATCAAAAAACATTTCCTCAGAGCGTTGGATTGTGCGATCTAATTTATCCATCGGGATACAGTACCTATACCGTGACAGAGTGACAACCAGTCAATGACCACTTCCCGCACTGATCAAGTAGTTACCAGATGGCATGAATGCGTTCTTTGAGAGATGTCGTGTTTGCACGATCAGCAATAAACTCCTTCAGCTGTTGG
>JBBPPC010000008.1:0-126667 GCA_038091775.1 Leccinum olivaceopallidum | reverse complement strand
ACGAGGCGTTCACGCGCAAAGCTTCCGACCCCGAGCAGTCGCGGACGTTCGACATCGCATCCTGCAGCGCAGACATGGCCTGGTGTTTCACCCTTCGGTCTTTTACCCAGAGGTACGCCGACACCCACCTCAATGTGTCTGCATTTGCTGATGGCCGCTGGGAAGACATCTACTCAAACAATGAGGCGTGCAAGTCAGTCACGCGCCGCTCCCCGTCCCTTACTTCGAATACCAATCAACCTCACAACCGCGCGCATCCCTCGCTATCGCGTTTCTCTGGGCCGCTTAATACCTCGATCCAGTAGTCATTCGCAAGGGCATCGTGGGCACAGAAGGTATCAAGCCTCACAACATCCTCATCCTATTCTTCTCTCTTGCCTACATGGCCATTACTCTCGACATCAGCGGTATGTTCCGAGCCGCAGCCTTTTGGGTCAGTAATCAGGGTGGTCACAATGGATGGAGGCTCTATCTTTATTTCTATATCATACTCACTCTTCGGTCTTTTGCTCAGAGGTACGCCGACACCTATGGTCCCGTCCTGCATTTGCTGATCGGCTCTGGGAAGACTTCTGCTTCAACAATGAGGCGCACAAGTGAGTCACGCGCAACGCTTCCGACCCCGAGCAGTCGCGGACGTTCGTCCGTCGCATTTGGCAGCACAGACACGGCTTGGTGTCTCACCCATCGGTCTTTTGCTCCGAGGTACGCCGACACCCACCTCAACATGTCTGCATTCGCTGATCGCCTCTGGGAAGACATCTACTTCAACAACGAGGCGCGCAAGTTCACGCGCGATCAGTCGCGGACATTCAAACGTCGCATTCTGCAGCACGGACATGGCCTGGTGTTTCACTCGTCGGTCTTTTGCTCAGAGGTACGCCGACACCTATCGTCCCCCCTTGCATTTGCTAATCGCCTCTGGGAAGACATCTACTTCAACAACGAGGCGCGCAAGTTTACGCGCGAGCAGTCGCAGTCATTCGAACGTAGCATGCAGTCGCGGACATTCGTCCGCTTCATCTTGAATCCTCTGTACAAGCTTTACAGTCACGTCCTCGCGAGAAGACAGAAGATCTTACAGAGACGGTGCTCATATCGCTCAAGATCGCGTAATTCACGCGCAAAGCTTCCGGCCCCGAGCAGTCGCGGACGTTCGACTGTCGCATTCGGCAGCACAAACATGGCCTTCACCCTTCGGTCTTTTGCTCAGAGGTACGCCGACACCCATGGTCCCGCCTGCATTTGCTGATCGCCTCTGGGAAGACATCTGCTTCAACAATGAGGCGCGCGCGAGTTCACGCGCAACGCTTCCGACCCCGAGCAGGTAACCTCGACATTTATGTATTCGCTGTTCGCCTATGGGAAGATATCTAGTAACTCCCTCAATCACGGAGTTACTCCATTCCCATTTCCTCGTGCTCATCATCAATGCCCAGTGCCAACCAACGCTGACTCTTTTGTCTGATAGACGCATGACCATGCATTGCCGGATGTTCAATTTATCAGTAGGTACACCTTCACTATGATCAATCGCTATATCATTATTGTTATGTATGTCCGCTATTAGTAGTGCACCTACTTATGAACGGTGTAATTGTCACCCTTTGCATGACTCAGCCGCATACTAGGCGACGCAAATAGAGACAAGCAATTTGTAACGCGTGCGCGATGATTTTCTCCTGCAGCACATATTCTCATTTCACCGATGGAGGTCGATAGCCCTACGGAATCACATTTGCAAGCTTCGGACCGACTCCTCTCGTCGGACTGTTCCGACCATTTTGTTGCCGGTGACCTTCAAGTTGTCGCCACGCCACTCTCTGCGCAAACCAGCATCAGTACCGTTCCTGCGACGCCTGATGCTGACACTCCACCATCCTTTCTACCTGTCAAATTCGAATCGTCAAAATTTACCGTCCCATCATTTCGTCAAAGCCATGCGCAACATGCCAAATCAATGGCTGTGAAGGGTACGCCGTTCGTTGCGACGCATCATAGCGCACGACGTCCTGTTCTTCCCGGAACCGTGTCTCGTGTGGTGCCCGGTACTCCATTGCGAAACGCCTATCTGGCGCTAACACCTGGTATTCCCTCAAGTGATCGCAATTTCGGTGGCTTGAGAAAGCGTTCTGCCGTGAGTAGCAAGATTGTCAGTATGGGTTTACCAATCGCGTTTTGAATAATAGGATGTCTTGGATTCATTTGACGACGGCGACGACGACCGGCGGGCAGAGTTTGAACACCAAGAAGCGTTGCTCTTCCTCGAAATTGCAAGAGCTCGGAGTGACGTTCGGAAGCTGGAACAGAAACTCAGCCAGGCCAGGTTGGACGAAGTAGACACCACCGGAAGGCTCTACAAGCTTCAGGCTGAGGAAGCAGACAGAAGAATGGATGCCGCTGAGGAGAGAGTCGGTTTCATCCGTAACTCGATTCGCTCGTCAGGAGGGAGTGTCTGCGATATGTCGATTCCAAAACGTCGCCGCATCTCAGGGGATAGCATCCGGATCAGTGTTGGTACGTCACAATGCATAACCTGATGCAACTGAATTGATTGTATTCTTTTTAGGTGTGCCTTCTGGCTCACCGGAGGTGTAACATGTACTTTCGTATACCAGTATTGTTCGCTACCCCAGCCTGTCGTTACTTCTTTGTCATGCCATATCGAATCATATTTATTTTTGTTGCATGTCTGTTGTTGTGAGCCGCTGGACCCACTCTGAAATCACTGGCTGCTGAGGGCACTGAGTGACTGGCAGCCTGGCAATGCTGTAGAAGCAACGTGTACCTGGGGCGGAGCTGTGTATGCTGTAATTTCTCACGGATACTGCGCTAAAATGCCTGGCAACGCTGTGAACGCTATGTGTGCCTGGGGCGGTGCCGATTATGCTGTAATTTGTCAGAAGCGCTGCACCAAAATAAGGGTTTTACTGATGCAAGAATGCATTCCCTGCCAAAACGCAGATTTTGATGATTTCGTTGCCTAAAACGCACTGCTAACGTAGCGTGTCCGAATGTCCGACACCCTCTCACACAACTCTATGTCCTTGGAGATCACTACCCACATTCATTCTCACAGTAGTTCGGGGCCGTGCTTCCCCAAACACGGCTAGGTACTACTCTTTCTTGATTACTAGGTCACTCCGTCGAGGATCGAAGTGGTACAATTATTATGCCTCCGTGCTCTCGCTTGTCGCCTTACAGGTCGCCGTCTCGACCGGACATGCATGGCGCACGGTGCAACACAAGGACAGCGCTGTCTGTGTCCGATGCCGTCGTCCATTCCATCCAATCCAACCTGTGATTCACCTCACCTCAGAATCATTGCTGCGCACTCCATGGCGCACCTGTTTCCAGATCAGACACACAAGAATCAGTTGCAGCGGTGAGAATTTCCACAATGAGTTTGGACGACTTTGATCATCGATATCATGGGTGATGTTTCATGATCTCAAATAAAAGGACGTAATCTAGAGATATGATCTATGTGGAAGTACAACTATATTTCACAGTTACAAACTTTATTTCCCTATTTCTTTCTTTATCTTCTCAGGAAATGGTCACGTTTAGACCTTGTGCAATCGATTGACCCAAAGTCCCGTTCACGTGTTGGAATATCCTCAGCTGCCTGTTGATGATTTCTGTGTCGGTGGCTTGGCCCAAGTGATAGATAACGTTGGAAATCAGGTGATCCTGATCAGTCTGAGAGAGTCCGTTCCACTACGTCGCATGAAAATCGTCAGTTTCGGGTCGGCATGCAAGATAGAACCGCTTACGAAAATCCTGGGGAGCTCGAAGTCTAGTTCGGTGGGCGTGCTGAGATATTTGACAGCACCACCGACCCAGATTGTATGATTGTCATCGTTGTAGGGACGGACCTCCAAGTTGAGCATGTCCCGCTGGGACCAGAAGTTGGGTCGCTTCCCCTGGTTGTTAAAGTTCATGGCACCATCCCGAAGGAAGTTTGCTGGTGAAACACAACGGTTCATTGTGTCGTTTGAAATAAAAGGTGCGACGGGACTCACCAACAGGGTTCAAGGGACAGTTAATCTAAAACTACTGTCAGTGATTGTTCGTCGGAAATGATACAGTTCATCCATACGGGAAGTTGCTTCGCGTTAATTCCGATGCGGTAGCGATGAGCATCTGTAAAAGAATGTGATTACTGCTCATGGGTCGGGGGTCCAGAGAATCTGACCTGCGTATGCGAACAAACGTGCTTGGAGTGTGGGGTCTTCGGTTGCCTCAAGTCCATTAGGCTGAGAGGTGGGAGTCAGGGGCGACGTGGAGTCAAAGAAGAAAGTGCAAACCATGTTGGCGGGGTCGAAGCCGATTTGTTCTACCTCGTTGAAGTGGTTTGTGCTAAAAATAGAAGCGTGAACATACGTCGCACAGAGGAGTTTGGTGTATTCTCACGGATTCTGCACGAATGTGATTCTGCCAATCTCTTGGTAGGGAATTTCATCTTGTAGCCACTCTACGGGTAATCATGTTAGCCAGGCCATTGATCAGTATAGGTGTGACCCATTTACCTTTTGTGAGATCAAAAACGTTGTCTGATGCCAAGTCAATTTCCCATACTCCGATCAATATTGTTGCTTACATCTATAGTTCTCGGCCTGTTGCGGGGTCATGATTTGCCAGTAAACGGTCCAGCTGGGGTAATTGCCTGTCTCGATGGCGTCGAACATGTCTTGAACACCAAAGTCAGGATTCTGTCCGGCCTGCAAAATAGCTTCGTCGTTGGTATTGTTTTTGATGCCTTGGTCAGACACGGTGATTATTCTGGATGACGCTCAGAGTGGTAGAGAATTGCGTTTGGAGAAGAAACCTACTTGATGTAATACCATTCTGTATCGCTTTTGACGGCACGGAAGGTGTTCCCACTGAATCCATTCATGTGTCTGCTGTGGTGTTAGAAAATGGTTGAGTAGAAGCATGGGTAGCAAACGTGCCGGAAGCCATAAGGCGTGCCCAAATCTGACATGGTGCGCATGACCTGTGTCTCTGTTTCAGTATTTAGAAGGTGTGTGAGCACCAGGCATCGACTGGCCTGGTAGGTGGACTCATTATTCGCGGACAAGTAATCTAACCGGGAATGTTAAGGTAGGTCACGGGAATATTACCATGTACTTACCCCAGAAGTTCTGCAGGGGAAGAAGGTTCATAGAGGGAATGAGTTCCTGAATGGATATGCTTGCAATTTGCTTACATTGTGATCGAGAAGGTTAGTCTGCGGGTCGCGCTTCTGCGAATGAATGAAATCTGACGAGCGAGAGCCTTTGTCAGGAATGAATGACGTGATCGATAATACTACATACGTGGGAATTTTACTGGGTCGCGGAGCCAAAAGACCGGGTGGTCGAGGAAAACCTGAACGGCAGAAAGTCTGACCCATCCGACTATGCTACGCCAAGGCCGTGACTCACCCAATCGAGTATTCCATCCTCTGTGCGCAACCTGGAGCCCGGTTAAGCCGAAATCGTACCACATTTTAATATACTCTGGAACGTACTTGAAGGAAAGGCCTCGTAGGTCTCGGAGACTGTCCGGGCTTCCGAGGTTCCCAGCAATCGTCGAAAAGCGTCCTGTCACGGGGGTACGCTTGCCCACAGTGTCAAACACCTTGGCCATGCTGTGATTCATGGCAACATCCGTGGTGACTTCAAACCAGCCATGAGCACCCGCGCCCTTTGCATGGACAGTGCGCTCCGGCTGGAACGCAAGAGGTCTGAATCAGTAACAGGAAATGTAGGGGACCAAGACACTTACGACCCGCTCCCTGACAAAGTGGGCGAGTTGCTCGATCTGAAACAGCGTGTATGAAAACATGGGATTGAGGAGCAATAACACAGGCAATTACCAGGTTCGTTGCTTGAATCAATACGGGACCAGTAGTACCTAGTCGGTCTGTCATATAGGGGTTGGGATAGCTGGACAAAGGGTGAGCATCCTTGGTCGAGGAGGGGATAGGCGGTGCTCACGCCTGGCCGCCAGAGAGGGTGTATTCCAGCGAAGTGGAAGGGTCATTGGCAATGGATTGTTGTTTGTTTGGGCCCTGGTAGATGTCGAAGTAGGGCTCACTCGCATCGCGCCTAGTTTTCGCAGACACGGACGAGAGGGAAGAGAACAGGAGGATCGACAGAGAGAAGAGACGCATGGTGCACGATCTCCACGTGGGTAGCAGGGAGGCAGTTGATTTCTGACAAGCCAGAAGGATGATGCTTTATAGAGCTGGGCAGCACACTCTCATCGCCTTGTAATTTTTTTTGCGCAGACCGTGGTGAACATTGCTAGTCAGATGTTGCGCAGTTGTTAAGGGTGAACTGATAAATCGACAGCTACACATCCCTGAGACAATGGGAACACAGTGACATCGCTTGGAGCTCGATTGGACGTGCGATGCAGACACATCAGGCCAAAGCAGTGATATCGGAGACTTGGTGCGAATGGTGCCTTGCGAACAGGGCCCAAATTTGCGTCTCAGTGTGAATCGGAATGATTATAGATATGGGAGTTCAGCTGTGACTCGAGGTGTCCCCGCAGCGGCTGCATGAGGGTAATTCAGGGTGGCTAGTGATGGGCAGTCATATCATAGTACACATTCCAGGGGGAAAGAAAGAGAAGAAAGAAAGAGAAACAAGTTGAGAATTTTGAGTGTTCCGTCACGGTGTAGCAGAGAGCCTGAGGTCCAAATGGGTATGCGTCATAGGAACTTTGTGGACGCTGATCGATCAATCGGGTCTGGAACTGGGATCAACGAGAAAATTGTTCCCCGTCCCGGCGTTATTACATAATCAGTGTAGAGTTGTCATTGGCATGTTCCGACACCCTCTCACACAACTCTATATCCTTGGAGATCGCTGTTTCCAACTCCCCACGTTCATTCTCACAGTTGTTCGGGGTCGTGCTTCCCCAAACACGGCTACTTCTTTCTTGATTTGGCCACCACTCCATCGAGGATCGAGGTGGTACAATTGTTATGTTGCCCGCTTGTCGCCTTACAGGTCGCGGTCTCGACTGGTCATGCATGGCGCACGGTGCAACACAAGGACAGCGCTGTCTGTATTTCCGATGCCGTCGTTCATTCCATCCAATTCAAACTGTAATTCACCTCACCTTAGAATCACTGCTGTACACTCCATGGCTTATTATACGCACCCGTCTCCAGATCAGATATAAACCACCGATTCTTGCACTGTTTTTAGTGACGCAGGGAATTTGAAAGACAAAAATAAGAAAAATGTAGGTGAAAAACAAGGTCAATAACTAGCATACAAACTCCTGGTTCCGCATCTGGACTCGGAGTAACTCCTAGAGGCAGCCAATCATGTCCATTCCATGCATGACCTTTGGATTGCATTCCCATGTTTCTGGCAGCGGACCCGCTCGGATGTGAATCATTGTGGCCTTGTCTGTCGTCGGACTTGCAAGCAGGTATGAGCACGCGGAAAAGCAACCTTGCCAAGGCAACGTTGCACAACCCCAGTGAGGAATGCGTTGCACGCCGTTGGAAGTATGCAAGCTCCGCAGAGGGCCTTAGGTTTAAAAGGCGTGCTGTTGCAGTCGAATCAGCACCAGCACATCCTCTCTCTTCCACATGTTTGACATCTACTTCTTGGCCTCTTCGATTCTTGGTGGGGTTTTCCTCACCCTCTTCGCCAATGCGGCTTCTGTCAAGCTCCCTAGTTTTCTTAGAAAACTAGGTGATATATTCAGCTCCGGTGCCGTCAGTATGCTCCCCTACGTCATCGACTACCTTGAAAGCTAATCCCCTATTTTACAGCGCGCCATACGCGCCGTTTTCGAAGGAGAGACTGCGGACTATAGCGGGAAACCTTTGACGAGGTAGGTGAATAAATATTTCATCTGAGATGCAAGCGTTCAAACCGTTGTGCAGGGCACAAGTTAAGGAAGCCTTCTCCGAAGGCACTTGGCAGCGCGAGGCATACGATGATTTCACAAGGGTGCTTCTCGACGAAGACCTCGTATTCCCATGCGTCTACGCCACCAAGGGTTTCAAGACGGATGACCAGTTGTACTTGTTCATCGATTCAGACGACCTCTCCGATCCCCGCCACATTCGGTCTCTGGCCACTGCGTTGACGGCTTACTTGCCGCAGGCGCGCGGCCTCGGTCCGAATACATCCTTGGTCTTATTGGCGAAAAAGGTGCCGCACCAGAGGACAGTCGAAGAGTACAACGGATTGTTCTGGGAGTTGCTCAACGGCCTAGCCAAGCTTGACACGACGCCGTGGCCCAACGATGTACCCCGTGACATTGACACCGATAAATGGTGCCTCTGCTTCGGTGGGGAGCCATTCTTCACCGTAATCCAGACGCCTGCGCACCAAGTTCGTCGTACGCGCTACGCACCCGCGGTTACCATCGTCTTCCAACCCAAGTGGATCTTCGACATTCTGTTCAACACTGATGCGAAGCGCATTGGAGCACTCTCCAAGGTTCGGTCCTTGCTTGCCAAGTACGACCCCATCCCTGTCAGCCCTGAACTCAAGAACTACGGCGACCTTGGTTCGCGCGAGTCTAAGCAATACTTCCTGCTGGACGAAAACGAGCCAGCGCCTTGCCCGTATGAGCAGCTCAGCAACTCTGAGGTGTTGAAAGCCTAAACGTAAGCTTGTTCACATGGTCCGTCGAACGTGCGATTTGACATGTTCTCCTCAGCAGACATTTCATATAGGGGAAGTAAAGGGAATTTTAGCAAAGGGAATTGGGCCCATCGGGTTGAAGTCGAATCGAGTAAAATATACAGTGCTTATTTGATGTCAGTATTCATCTACATATTGGATGACGTCCGTCATGGTGAATGTGTATTTGCCAGTGTACTCCTCCAAGGCTTTGTGTCGCATCGCTAAGCGAGTCTGCCGTAAGAAACTTGTTGTCTAGTTTCCCGGAGAGCCTAGGCCATCTTTCGCCAAATAGAGTGTATTGCATCATCATGGAGTTTCTCTCCCCCGGGCCACCGTACCGGGGTGTTTATAAGTCTGAACCCTTCCTAAAGTTCCTCCTCCTTATCACCAGCTCCATGGCGTCCCCACCGTTCACGATCATCGGCACTCCCTACAGCACCTTTACTCGTTCCATCACTCTCGGTCTCACCTACAAGGGCCTTGCGTTCAACCAGGTCCGCGTCGTGCCCCACTCGGACATTGCCTACGACAACCATCCGTTCGGATTCTTGCCTACCCTCATCATCCACGAGATCGATGGCAAGAAAGTCGATCTCAAACTGAGAGAGTCCCAGGCCATTGCGCGCTACATCGACCGCATCGCGCCCGAGCCCTCTCTGAACATCGCCAACGGCGAGGGACACTCCATCATCAATGAACAGATGTGGGAATTCGTCAGTTTCGCAGGCGCACATGGTAAGTCAATAACCGGCGCTCGGACCGCCTCAACCGAACTTCGGACCCGCATTCCGATCTAACCTTCTTTTTTCCAGGATTTCCCGCCGTGGAAAAGGGCGTAGTCAAGCCCCGCGTGGCAGCCACTGACGAGGGAAAACTCTCAGATGCTGAAGTACGTCAAAACATCGCCTCCGGCGTTGATCAACTCCGCAAATTCCTAAAGAGGACCGAGGACCACATGTCCCCATCGGGCTACGTCTTTGGCGAGAAACTGACTTGGGCCGACTTTTTCCTGTTCGCTCTTCTGGCTGATCTCAGAGCCATTCCGGAAGGGGAACTGCTCAGTCCCCGTCTTATCGCCTGGATGGACAAAATGGACCAGCTGGAGGCTGTTCAGAAAACAAAGGCTGGCACCCTGTCCGCCGGCGCACGCCCCCCCTAAGGTGCCCAATCCCGTCGCTTCTTGCTGGAATTCATCTCATCCCAACTTTTCAGCGTTGTCACTTGCTTCATAAGTTCCAAGCTTATTATGTAGAATACATTGAATGTAAGGATGTGGTGTATCTAGATGTTGAATATTAAGAACGAAAATTTCTCTCGTCTGATCGACTCCGTGATGGTCGAATGTTCGCTTGACAACTTCCGAGGCATCAAGAATTGACATCAACGTTCACTGTCGACATCGATTCGTTGTAGATTGGACACGATCATCAACGGTCCCCCCATCGCTTAATCTACGTCATTTCCTAATATGTAAATCGCTCTCTCATCACCGTCTCTGGATCCACCCCCGCGGCGGTAAGGGACTTCATTGCGTTGAGCACAAACGGGAGCGGCCCACAAATGTGCGGTTCCCGCTCACACGCACCCACGCTCTTGAAAAATGTCCCGTCGTCATCGATCCGCCCCTCGTGCACCGTCACAGACACAGGGGCAGGCAATCGTGGAGGGCATTTGGGAGCACGATCCGTGAAGAGGTGGATAGCGAGCGTCAGACCAGCCAAAGGGCGGTCGTGATCATCCAGATCCACCTGTACAGGATCATCGGAAAAGTCGTCACGGCCTACGTAGGCCTCGCGCACGAGGGTCAGTATCACCTCCGGCTCGCGCGACGAAACGACAAGGACAACGTCCCAGATGCCATACGTGCGCCTTGCGAGATCGGCGACGTAGCGCACCAGTCCCAGGAAGGGAGTAAGCCCAATACCCCCTGCGATCCATAGTAAGCGACGGCCCCCATCGCATTCAGCAATCGGCGTTGGCAAGGGAAGAGTGCCTCCAACCCCACGCAGCTGTGCAGTAATTCCCAAGGACGACACGTCCATGGCTGTGCCTTCGCGATTCGGATCAAGCTTTTGAGCCAGCTGGTGGAGAATAGGGGTGACGAGTCCCTGCTTGACCCATCGGATTGTGAGGGAGAACCTGCTGGGAGATGTCGAGGTGGGTGGAACAGACACAGTCCACGTGCGTACACAGTCATCGCTCTCGGCCCACGCACTTGGCGTCCAATCTACGAGTGTGGGCGCACATTCGCGGATAAAGTGGGAAAGGTCGACGACTGCATTCTGGCTCGCGTGAACTTGCACAGGACGTGATGCCTCGAAAGTGAATGTCGCCAACGTGTCATTGTGAACGCGCGTCCTGATCAGCGAAAGAGCGATATCTTCGTATGGATTCTCCGGCGGCTTTTCCTCCGACAGGTAGCAGACTGGGGGACAGTAGGGGCTGACCTCCATCGTGTCTAGGGTCTCCCGTATCGGCAGTGCATTTTCGACAAACGAAAAGCCTGTCACGTATATGGTGGTAACCGCACTCACGCGGGAAATGAGCTTCTTTGCTGCTTCTCCGGTCAACGTTTTCGCTTTGCCAGTCAGGTAGAGAACGGCGCCCGTGGAGAAGGAGGGAAACACGATGCCTGCTAACGGAGTAATGAAGATATTTCCCAGTGAGTTCATCATGCGATTGCCTGGAGGCAGCGTAAGGACACGCCTCAAAGGAAAGTGCCATTGCATGGGGGCATACCATTATAGTTGGGCAGTACGAGGGTTCTCCCGTCTCCTGGGCGCACTCGAACGAAACCAGGTCTCCCACCCCGATGATTGGTACCCACCCGGGATGGATGGAGTTGCGCATCTTCCGCCCTAGCAATATATGAAGTGCCAAGGAAGGCGGTGTCTGCATTGTGAATGAACTGAATGACATCGTCCGGTAGCCTGTCCCCTTGGGCCAAATGCAACTGTTCGTACACAACACGCGGTTCAACCTTCGGATGCGCCTCAAAGTCCCTTATGTGGATATACTTTGGACACAGTCTGTCAGATAACATATGGGTAGTCAGTTATGAAAGTTCCTGGTGCGTGAGATAACGACAGACCCTAACGCATGAGAGACCGAAAGCTCGAGCGTCATATCGGAACCGTCAAAGTTGACATGGGATACATGGCCAGAGAACTTGTTCCGTCGACGAGTACTTGGTTCGAGACCAAGCCCTGATGCGAACGGGTTGTCCTCTCGACCATCAAGATGACCAAGGGTGGTGATGACAGGGTCCCCAGGCCACACGCGTGCGTGGATATGAAGTGAGCTGTCCGTTGGGGAATGGATGAATCCCGGTGTACCTTGAGAGGAACACAGAATGGATGCCCATGGACGACCCTCGCCGTCCAGTGTCGTAATCGGAACATAGTGTAGACGGGTGCTGTGGAATATGCGGTGCTGATCGGGGAGTTTGTTGACGATAGCACTGACAGACACGCGCTCAGGCAAGGAAATCAGCTTCTGGATTGCCTGTTCGCCAGGATGCCACCCGACAAATGCTTGATCGACAGATACCATGGTAGTTCAGGGCTGCGTGGAGAGGGAAATACTTTGGGCTGATAAAAGGGAAGGGTAGTGAATTCATTCCAACGATGCCGGTATATCATACCTGTGACCATTATTGTCTCTCTGGGTCACCCGGGCCGTTCCCCCCGTGAGAAGCAGTCCTCATTCATACTACGACTCCACTTCGGCATTGTGATGGCCATCGGGGAAATCAACAAGAAGACCGACCGACCGCGCAATCGATCAGGTAAGCCTGACTATCTGAGGTCGAAAGGACTCCGAGTCGACTGTGAATGAATACGATGAATATGCGCAGCTTGGATAACCGTTGTTATGTGGTTTATTATCGCAAGAACGGTAATGAATCGTCTTGATTGCCAATGGCACAACAACGGGGTTCGGCCCGATCGTACCGGTGGCATAAGTATGTGCCCCGGAGTCGGCGGCGAAGAGCAGTTCTTCTGTCGGTAAATAATGTCATTTGTCCGCCTGCAGATTGCCCGACGCAATCCGCTCACCTGCGCTGCAGTCAGGACTCAGGACTCAGAAAGCTCTGCAGACACAAACAAATCACAACCGTATTCCTTGGAATTGGAGATGAGCCGACAGCCTCGGAAACCTGGATGAAACAGGTCATCGCCGGGGTCAAACCCCATCTGGCCAAGCCGTATGATCGTGACTGACGACGCCCATACTTCCAGGTTTGCGATTGTAGTTGAACACCTTCGACACTGGGTCGGAGTTCGGACGTGCGACGTCATTCCCGGAGCCACCTTGACCAACCGGCTGAAAAGCACTCCACTGGTGATGATCACGGAACACGGCCCGGGTCAAGTATCCAACCCCAGATAGAGAACGCCGACGTACGTTGAATATGGGCCAGTGGCACCGACACTTGATCAGAAAGATCCTAACCTCAAGTCAGAGTCAACACATCTCGGCCGACCTGTCAAGCACATAGCAGTATTTGTTGCCCCGGAGCCGTTCTTCTGTCGGTTTTTTGTCTGTCTGCAAATTTCCCGACGCAATTACTCACCTGCACTGCAGTCAGAAAGCTCGGCAGACGCAAACGGATCATACAACCGCAATCCTTGGAAATGTGAGCCGACAGCCTCAGAATGCTCCGAGTCAGAAACCTGGATTTGGAACAGGTCATCGCCAGGGCCAAGCCGTAAAAATTGGATGAGCGTGACTGACGACGCCCATACTTCCAGCTTTGCGATTGTAGTTGAACGCCTTCGACACTGGGTCGGAGTTCAGACGTGCGACGTCATTCCCGGGTGATCGTTCGGAGCCACCTTGACCAACCGGCTGAAAAGCACTCCACTGGTGACGATCACGGAACACGGCCCGGGTCAAGTATCCAACCCCAGATAGAGAACGCCGACGTACGTTGAATATAGGCCATAGCACTGACACTTGATCAGAAAGATCCTAACCTCAAGTCAGAGCCAACACATCTCGGCCGACCTGCCAAGCACACGGCAGTATTTGTTACCTCTGGTTGAATTACCCGCAGGATGATCATTGATGGTGCGGTCGTACACTTCATCAACCATGACTTTGAGGGATGAAAGAGATAGCAAGAATGAGGCCCTGGAATGCCACCAACAACAAAGCTGAACATCTTGACATGCATCATAAGTATCGACATCTCCCTCTCGAGCTCCCCTGAGTTACAAGGTTAAAAAAAGCAGGTAGGTGCGCCAGTTGTGTGTCTGGCAAATATCGAATAATAGCATCCCTAGAATCACTGAGAGCCCATTCGAGAATGAAGACAAGAAAAACCGAGCAAAAGAACCACAATCTCCACAAAGTGCGAATTAGGTGACAACAATATTAGCATGACAATAACAGAAACATTGACAGTAAAACGATGAACCGACGGATGAAATCGTCTTTCGCCGGTGAATGCTTGAACTCAATCTATCTCGATGACATCGTCCTGGTCGTCGATCTTGTCCGTCGCGCTGTCCAACATGACCAGTCCGTCCTCCTCTAGCCTTCTCTTCTTACCCGGACTACCGAATTCTAGTGATGCTGCGCCGTTTGTCTTTGCTCTTTTCGCTAGGGGTTCGACCTCGATGTCATCATCATCTGGTGCAGTGCGTTTCCGCGATGGAGCAGGAGTGGGTGTAGACAATCGACGGCTAAAAGCTGGCTTCGGTAGGGATGTCGGCAATATCAATGCCGGAGCATCATTAGGATGATTTGGTCTGTCAAAGGTGGTTCGGTCATCAGAGGCAGAAGGGCGACGCCGACGTCAATCCACTCACGGAAGTTCGCACACGGCCACCGCAATTGTCCCCCATTCCTCTTCCTCGTCGACTATCGCCAAGAATTTCCCTCTCGTTACGCCCAGGCTTTCCAACGTTCGATCATCGTTGTCGTCCCAGTCTGGGTCGCTCAGCACACGCTTATCCTCGTATACGCTGACATCTCGATTCCCGGATCCTCCATCCTCTCCTCTCCCGTTCCCAAGTATACCATCCAACAACTCGCGAAGTGTGACACGCGAAGGATCGCACTGTACTTTCGCGTATGTATCCCTGCAAATTCCGCATTTAGGGTTGGGAGGGCACAGGTTGACCGTGCTGAGCGGAACGGCTGGCTTGAACTGTACATGCACGTTTTTGAGCGAAGTGAAAGACTTGCGCAAGAGGTGCAGAGCTTGTAGAACGATCAGTCCCGATATGATGGCATTCGTCGTCGCGATAGCGGGAATGATGTTACCCGCCATTTCTGATAAAACACCCCATTAGCCTCGTCAACCATAGAGTTCAGGGTCGCACCTTTGACTTCCCAGCGCGTCTTCCGCTCAATATAATACGCGGCGGAGCGGAGATTCGAGGCAGCGGTAACAAAATTGAGCGTATCATCATCGTCTTTGTCAAACGAGATGATTTCCTCTCCGTCACGCACGCGCGCTGCCAAGTGATTGGTACTGGATGTCTGACGTCAAAACACTGGAAGTAAAGAAACAACGATTCAGGATGTGAGCATACCTTGATACGAAAAGCGTGAGATTATCCTGGAGGGACAGAGCACGCTGATCTTTCAATCCACCATTTCCATTGGAGGTTACCAACTTTGCGATGTTTCCATTGACATGTCCATTGGATTGCCCCTTGGAATTCGAGGACGATGCTTTGCTTTTCGTGGGTTCCTTTGCCACAAAACTGCCATCCACGATAGCGTCAAAGTCAAGAGGTGTCGGTCGTTCTCTCGAACGCCACATGTCTGCCATGGACAGCAAATTTTTGATGTCGGTATTGAAGACCTTACTCATGTCAGACATTTGTTATCACAACTTTCATCAACGTAGACGAAACTAACCTTTTCAAATACAGTTTTGGCTGCATCGTCAGTCGTTTCTGGGGAACGTAGTGCGTTGCGAACAGATTTGTACGCCAAAGCTTCTTTTCGCAAAGTCGCTATCTCTTGTGCTGAGTAAGGTTAGCATGTATGACGTGAGCCCCGAGTAAGGAAACATGGATACCATTTTCGCCCTGCTTCTCAGCTTCATCTAATTCGGCACCGCCGTCCTCCTCTTCTCCAAACAGTTGCCTATCGGCGATTAGTTCAAGATAAATATAACCAATTCGGCTATTCGTTGACTCACGGAAGAAGATAACTCTTGGCCCAGACAATACAATGAATAGGCTGCGATGGGGTCGATCGAATTGTACAGACAGGGAATGACTTTGGGGTTGGTTTCGGTATGCAGTCAAAACACTCAGTGCGATCCTACTGGCCAGGTGGGTAAAGTCGGGCGTTTCGAAGATTCGCACGAACCTTCAGAAGTGGCTGGACCTGGCCCAGGTAGCCAGCTGTACCCGACTCGACGAGTGGGATGCCTGCTGCCATGCACATCTTGTTCACGTGTCGGCGCGCGTCTGACTCGTACCCAGTCACGGAACGGAGGAAGACGAGGAGTGGATCTACTGACCAAGGTTGTCAAGGGCGTTGAGAACGATATCGAAGGATTGAAACCAGTCGACATCAAACTGGGGCTCCTTAATGTTCGCATGGATCGGTTGAATATGGACGTTTGGGTTGAAAGTGCCAGCGGTTTGTGCTGCCACCTGGAACTAGTTGAACATGGCAAAGAGTAGAAGGAGGGATTTCGCGTACCATTGCTTTGCTGTGCTTGACGTCCTTCTTTTTGAAGAGGAATTGTCTGTTCAGGTTGGACAGGTCTATGGTGTCCAGGTCTAGGAGGGTGATGTGACCAAAGCCTGTCAAGACGACGTTCTTTACTGCACATGAAGTAGTGTCAAAAAATGCAGTGTTGACCAAAAAAAATGAAAACAAAGACTGACGTAGTTCGCACCCAATCCCGCCCGCTCCGACCAACAAAACTTTGGTGTCAGCAAGACGGCCCACGAGTTCTGATCCGAGAATCGCCTCGGCATGGACGTATCGTCCACTTTTGCGCTTTCCATCCATATGGATTATGTGTGTGCAGACAAGGAACGGTTCTGCGAGTTTGCAAAGCTGTAGTGGTAGGCAGCAGAGGAGTCACGCGACTGTCACGCGTACATTGCATGTCACACTATCATTAGTGTCTCCACCCAGCTTCATGTCCATTCTCCATCATCGGCTCTACAAATCCGCGAAATATCCACGGCGCTTGCAACGTCCTGTCTACAGAGCCAGCCTTGTCCTCAACGTCCAACACGCCACGATCCTGCGACCAACGCATGCCATATCCTTCTTCGACCCTGACCTCGTATACCAGTACTTGATGTGGTAACCAGTGCAGATTCTGCCACGTCGCAAGGTCCATCACCTTGTCGAACAGTAGCAGTGCGCGTTCGTTGATCGACGCAACCGGTCCCTTGGGCTGACCTCCCCACCACCCCACGCAGTCTCCCCCCGAGTCTGCATTGCTCGATCTATGCGCATGTTTAGACCACGCCTTCGCTCCTGCCATGAGCCCCGTGTTAGTGGCCGAGGCTGTGAACGCGGAGAGGCACTCGGCGCGCGTGGGTGGATCGGATCCGAGCGCGGAGCCAACAGTGTATGCGAGACCGTGCAGGAGGTGCTTGGAGAGTGGGTTGCTTTGTTGTTCTGCTTCGAGGGCAAGTTTATCTCCATATGACAGCATCTCTTGAACACGAGCACGCCCTGCTATGGCTGCGGAGAGTTCATGCATGTTGAAACATCGCGGGACGGGTATACGAGTGAGGGACATATGTTGATTCAAGCTCCGAACTTCAACACTCTTCCTACTACATGCTATTTCGGACGTGCAACATTTCCACATTCCCTGCACGTCCTCAGCTCTTGACTGTTTTGCCACCGCTGAATCACCGGTTTCAACTGCGTGCCGAGATCCGTCACATGAAAGCTCTCTTTGTGGATGATCGTTGGCTTCGTGTGAACTGCCTCTCTGCAGTACCACTGCAGTGTGTCTATAAAACCATCAATAGCCAGCCAGAATCAGGAGCGATCACGCCAGCTCACCGTTCGACTCTGGCGGACGTGTAGCTTCAATGACGATTCCAATAGTGTCTGCGAACCTTACAGGATTGTGCGGTGTGTTTGCTGTTCAAACTTAGCATGACGATCACAGTGAGCACGAGGAGAAATTTGCCTTACCAGGCAACAAAAACATTTCGCCCTCTTCAATCCTTATATCTCTAAACGTCTCCCCATCGACCACCTTCAACAGCATCCCGCCCTTGTGCTGATAGAACCATTCCTATGTAGCAGGCCTATGATCAACAAGGAAGAAACAAATGCTCGCAACTAATATCGACGGACTTCGGTCTCGTTCACATGATAGTCGTTCCGTTCATTGGGGCCACCAACCGCCATCACAACAAAGTCCTTTCCCCGATATAGACAGAAGTTGTTTACAGGGGGTTTGAGAAGGTGCGCGTTTGCACCAAGCCATTGGGGAAAGTTTATGGGTGGGAGAAGGGGCATGGTAGAGAGAGGTTATTGAGAGACTGCTTGAGAGACTGTTGCAACCTATACTTATACGGATCACGGCGATGGCGAGCTGCGATCACCGAAATTCGACTCCGAGTCAATCTTATCTTACTCACATCGCATTCCGTATGATTCGAGTCCGCACTTCACACCTCCTTTTCCAGCCGAGGTTCAAAGTTCATCATGCACACACCAAGGTAGGTAGTGCTACGTAAAGGTTCCTGGTCTCTGCTCAGAATGATGTCAGCCAAGACCATCTGCAGTCAAGCAAGGTGGAAATCCAAACTCATCCAAATCCCTGAGTCTTCCTTCTCGGACATCTCTCAGTATACCAGCGAGAAGAAGACAGGTCAGCACAATATCAGCCCCCCGAAGTACTAAATCCTAGTAGCTGATGGGCCACTCAGAAGAGTCAGGGTGCCTCGGCACTGACCTCCTCGAAGCCCTCAGCTTTAGCCGATTTCTTTGCAAACTACCCTCAGTTTGACCACAATGCCACAAATTCAGCATCACACGAGTTTTATCGCCTGTGCAACGAGCTTGGATGGGACAGGGACGACCCTGAAAGAGAGGCAGCCTACCGAAAGTTTAAAGGTGCTCTGGTCCAGCAATTCAATCGGGTTTATGGCACAGACGAAGAAGATCTCAGAAAGTGGCAAAACCTCTGCCGCATCACACAAATGGATCCAGTTCCAGATGACCTGAAAACCTGTAGAGAGGTAAGCGCTTGGCCCATCTTGGTTCCCGTGCCTGCAGCTCTCGATTTTAGGCCGTCCGCAGGACGTTTGTCAATCTCGTCGACCTTGTCGACAGAGACGTTACGGGACACAAAGTGCAAATTTTCGAGACTGAGCTTCAACTCAGTGAATACACGAAACAAACAGGCAAGTTCTTTCCCCGGAGGCATGCCGACGCAGGAGGATTGCTGCGATACCTCCTGCGACACATTCTCTGCCCCGCGACAAAGACTCCCTCTCGCAGCAGGAAAAAGAAGCGTCACTAAACGAGGACCTCGTTCCCGCTCATGTTTCTGTTTTTGAGACATTGCGAGATGGAGTTCCACGTTTGGTCGGAGTGCAGCTTGACTTTTTTTTATCTGGTATTCAGACACATGGTATTCAGACACATGGTTTTTGAACCAGGAAACATCGAGATTTGCGGCCAGTTCGTTCATTTTTACGGTGTAACTTGATAGTCATCCACAATTGCCCCTTTTCCAGCTTCGGAGTCCGCATGCAGGTACCTGTACGATATGTAGGGTGTTTCCAATCCATCCAGGGTTACGGCTCTTCCCCGCTAATCTTTCGTTTCCATCTTGATCCTTGGCTAATGTTCCGACGAAATTGGCGCATGTGCATGAAGCGATTTCCATCCAAATGCGTTGTTCCTTGAACGCTTCCAGATTTTTCTGTGTATAGTACAACCGGAGCGAATCCGATCGCATCCAATGTGTTCGTCAAGGGAACCCAGGAAGGTATGCAGCATAATTCGGGTAGGCACCAAGTACACTATCTCATACATATGTAACAAATCACTCAATTAATACTCTTCATCACGGACTGAGATTCTGCAAATTACTCTTTGTTGCGCGCCGTTCACCATTCTCTTTGCCCAATTCGACGCTGAGCTCAACGGGTCACTATCTGTAGTTGATAGATCCGTGCCTGAATTGTCCGTGGTCGTGTTCGTCGGCCGAGATCCATTGCTGTTTCCATTGAACTGCGACTAATTTTGACTCCAAAACCCTCCTGGGCCTCCTCCACTTTTCGTGGGAGTCGGGGAATGATGTCATCCGCAGTACTCCGAGTCAAGCATGGTGGAAATTCAAACTCGTCCAAATACCTGAGCCTTCCTTCCTTCTCGGACGTCTCTCATGCCAGCGAGAAGAAGACAGGTAAACACAATATCAGCCCCTCGAAGTACATCCTTGTAGCTGATGCACTCAGAAGAGTTACGGTCACGGTGCCTCGGCACTCACTGTAACCACCTCGGGGCCCTCAACCTTAGCCGATTTCTTTGCAAACTACCCTCAGTTTGCCCACAATGCCACAAACTCAGCATCACACGAGTTTTATCGTCTGTGCGACCAGCTCGGATGGGACAGGGACGACCCTGAAAGAGAGGTAGCCCATCAAAACTTCAAAGATGCTCTGGTTCAACAATTCAATCGGGTTTATGGCACGGACGAAGAAAACCTCGCAAACTGGCAAAACCTCTGCTGCAGTACGCAAGTGAATCCAGTTCCAGACGACTTGAAAACCTGTAGAGAGGTAAGCGCTTGGCTTCTCTTGATTCCCTTGCCTGCAGCTCTCGATTTTAGGCTATCCGCAGGACGTTTGTCAACCTCGTCGACCTCGTCGACAGAGACGTTACGGGACACGAAGTGCAAATCTTCGAGACTGAGCTTCAACTCAGTGAATACACGAAACAAACAGGCAAGTTCTTCCCCCGGGATAATGCATACGCAGGAGGATTGTTGCGATACCTCCTGCGAAACATTATGTGCCCCTCGACGAAGGCTCCCTATCGCGGCAGGAAAAAGAAGCGTCACTAAACGAGGACCTCGTTCCCGCTCATGTTTCTGTTTTGAGACATTGCGAGATGGAGTTCCACGTTTGGTCGTGCTTGCTTGACTTTTTTTATATTTTCTTCAGATACGCATGGTTTTCGAACCAGAAAACATCGAGATTTGCGACCAGTTTGTTCATTTTTGTGTAACTTGATAGTCATCCGCATTCGCCCCCTTTTTCAGCTTCGGAGTCCGCATGCAGGTACCTGTACGATATGTAGGATGTTTCCAATCCATCCATGGTTACGGCTGTTCCCCGTTAATGTTTCGCCTCCATCTTGATTGTTGAATGATGTTCCGACGAAATTGGCGCATGTGCATGAATCGTTTTGTCAGCGATTTCCATCCAAATGCGTTGTTCCGAACGCTTCCAGATTTTTCTATGTATAGCACCGGAGCGCCGATCGCGTCCAATGTGTTCGTCAAGGGAACCCAGGAAGGTATACAGCATATATAGTTCGGGTAGGCACCAAGTACACTATTTTAGACAAATGCAGATCATTCTATTGACACACTTCATCACGGGCTTAGATTCTGCAAGTTCTGCACTCTTTGTTGCGCGCCGTCCACCATTCTCTTTGCCCAATTCGACGCTGAGCTCAACGGGTCGCTATCGGTCGTTGACGGATCTGTCCCCGAGTTGTCCGTGGTCGTGTTCGTCGGCTGAGATCCATTGTTGTTTCCATTGAACTGCGATTTGACTTCCTTCTCCGCTTCTTTTTCAGCAAGATGCATGACCTCTTTCGTGGCCGCTTGACGTGCATTGGTCACGAGCTATTCCGAACGTGACAAAAAGGTGAGTGAGCAATCGTAGATCAGCGCACATGAGGCCATGTCTTACAGAGTCCATGAACCGTTTTTGTTTCGGCTCGTGTTCGTTCTTCTCATCCGCATGTCCCGCCTTGGAGGAACGGCCAAAGAGGTTGGTCCAGAATCCCTTGCGTTTCTGATGGGTCGGGAAGACGTCAATCGTGTCACGGCTCAGGACATAAAAAAGATGATACGCACTTTCTGGTGCTAGTATACCGAGGTAGAATGAATCACCCTGCCACATGCGATGAGAAGAGGAACAACTGACTTTAGCATCTGCTGACTCGTTCGTGCTTCTGTATTGGATTTCAGCCATTGCTGGGCGTTTCAGGTGGGGCTAGTGTGGATGGTCAGAAGGAGCAAACGCTGCATGGTATTTAAACCGCGGAGAAGTGGGTTATTGATTCAGGGACAGGTGTCTCAGAGAAGAAAAAATGTCAAAGTAAATGGCCTTCAACGCTGTGCGCTGAACGTTGCGATTCCACTTTCCTGCAAATGAAAGCCACAGTCACCTTGTCAACCTCCTTGTCAACCTACACATCAAGTTGGGTACCTATATTATGCCTCTTTATTTCGAGCCATCAAAACTTCCCTGGATCAGATACTCCAGCTCCAATGCTTTTGCTTTTGAATTTGAGTATGTATGTATTGATGGCTCACAGTTGTAAAAACGTGCCTGTGCCAATCTGCTACACACACTCCCTGCAAGCATTATAATAGGGGAACGTTTGCACAGCTAGCCACGTGCCGTCCGACTTTGAGCTGCAACAGCAGTGCAATATTATGGACGTGTGCGCCGCCGCATCACCGTTCCTGGCAACGGTGTGTGTGGGACATTTCTTTTTTCCCGACCCTGCACAATAGCCTGCCAGTGGGGGTTTTGGCTGCCACAATGGCTGAGGGAACCAGGCGGGTGTTCCTGGAAGTAACATGAGTAAACGAGGACAGAACTTTACTTACTCGAAGCGATTCAGCAAGGTGGATCAGCCAGACTACCCCTCGTCCAGGAGTCTGAGGTTATGGCTTAAAATCAAAGTGTGGGAGGATACTTGGATTGAGTACAATGTTAGAACTAATAACCAGCGTGGTCGACACCAGTAAATCCATTGGAGGGGTAACCAGATTACCAAGGATGTGACCACCGAAAAAGTGATGCTGGTTGTCAGAGGTTACGTGCTATGGGTACCAAGGAGTGGACGACACTAGACTGAACGCACTGGATCATCATGCAGCAGGATGTTCCCGGCTGAACGAACAAAATTATGCAACGAGTGTACCGTGACCGGAAGCATGCAACTAACCGTCGCCTGGTGCGAAACTCTTCCTTGGGCAAGTATCAAGTGTACATGGCCCATCATAGATATCCTTGATCGGACCAAGATGTCTTAGAGTGATTTAGTGCCTCAACTCGATCCTTGTGCAGATTGTGAGCTCAAAAGTAACTTTGATATGACATATTTTCACTATGTTGTTTGACACGAGATGGCAGCGGAATGTGAAACAAATTTCCAGGACTGAAAATGCCACCGACCCGAAACCTCCCGTTGCAGGGAAAAATCGCGAGATGGGGGCAAGAAGGAACTGCGCCTTAGCGTTTGGTGTATCGGCGGCCTCCGAGCTAGATGGGCCGAGGCCATTCACTACAAACTCCGAATTTCACAGGATACACGAGGACCCCAGAAGGTGGTTTTGAGAGCTGCAAGATTTGCGGTAATTAAGCACATTATCGACACCTGGTGAGGACACGCAGCGCTGATATGATGGCGCGGGGTTTATGAGTGACTATAAAATGGGTTGAAGATCATTTGAAGATTGAGAAAAGCGTCGAAATTGTGTAACTGGGGTCTTACAGTCACACCGTTGTCGTCGACTCGGGGTCGTTATATGTAAGCTTCAGGCTGCCTTGACACCACCCAACCCTACCTAAGTACTTACACGCTCGTTAAGTCAGCCTCAAGTCGAGAGCGCTCTCCTTTCCTTTGTCATGTTTTCCTATCCATGCCTCGCTTTGGGCTTCGCAACCGCAGTCGCTGCAGCTCAGCAGGCTGGCTCCTTCTTCCAGGCGGGAAGTACGCAAGTCAGCGCAATGATGGTACGTATCTCCCCTTCAATCCTTGTCTCTCCTTTCAATTTGCCTGCTAGATGTTTCTCGGAAACTCAGAAAAGGTTTATATCCTCGATAAGACCGAAGGGAATCTTGCTACGATCAATGGACACCCCGCATGGGGTGCTTACTGGTGGGCTCTTTTACATTCGTTGGATGCTTTTCGTTGATTATCCTCTAGGGATATCAATGCCCGCCAGGCTCAGCTTATGGACGTTTATTCCAACACCTTCTGTGCTTCCGGAATGCATCTCCCTAATGGCTCTTTCGTTACCTTTGGTGGTAACGGCGCCATCGGTCCCGGGGGGAACATTGGCTCCGTGAAAAACAGCGCAGGTTCAGGCGCGTACGACGCTACTTATCAAGACTACGATGGCACCAAATCCATACGTATCCTAAACCCGTGTACCAGCGATCAAGATTTCGCCTCTGCCCAATGTCAATGGTTTGATAACGCAACCGTACTTTCCATGCAAAAGCAACGCTGGTATTCTGCTGCAGAAGCGCTCGGAGACGGAAGTATTGCCATCATCGGTGGTTTCGTGAACGGTGGCTACATCAACAGAAATACCCCAAACATCGATCCCGCAACTGAGGGAGGTGCCGCCGAACCTACCTATGAGTTCTATCCTTCAAAGGGTCCCGCCACCGTCATGCAGTTCATGATAACTACCTCGGGTCTCAACTCCTACGCTCACACATACCTCATGCCTTCGGGAAAGATGCTCATTCAAGCCAATATCTCCACCAGTATGTGACCGTTTCGTTTATCCCCGCATTTGATTGACCCATCCACTCTAGTTCTCTGGGACCCTGATACCAACACCGAAACTGCGCTTCCCAATATGCCCGGGAACGTCGCACGTGTGTACCCTGCATCTGGTGCTGTGGCGATGTTACCCTTAACTCCCGCCAACAATTGGACCCCAACCGTATTGTTCTGTGGTGGTTCCGATATGCCCGATGAGTACTGGGGCAATTACTCGTTTCCTAATTACAATACTTGGACCTACCCTGCCTCCCCAGACTGCCAACGCATCACTCCCGAACCTCAAGACGGCTCATCTCCCACCTACGTGCAAGATGACAACATGTTTGGAGGTCGTACCATGGGGCAGTTTATCATCTTGCCGGATGGCACTCTATTGGTGCTAAACGGAGGCTCCAATGGTACCGCTGGATACGCTACGGCCACTGGGAAGACACCCTCTCTTGGCCTCATGCCTTTCGGCGAATCCTTGGCTTCCGGTCCAGTCCTCACTCCTGCAATCTACAACCCTAACATGCCAAGCGGCAGTCGCTGGTCGAACGCTGGTCTTGGCTCGTCCACAATCCCTCGTTTGTACCATTCCTCTGCACTTCTTCTCCCCGATGGGTCTGTTCTGGTTGCTGGTTCTAATCCCAACATTGACGTTAACACCACGGCGGTTTACCCCACTACCTACACCGCCGAGATCTTCTACCCATCATACTTTTCTACCTCTGCTCGTCCAAATCCCACTGGCATGCCTACCAACCTCACTTACGGCGGTTCATACTTCAACATAAGTGTTCCTTCCAACTCATACACTGGATCCGCAAACGCTGCAGCTTCTAATACCACAGTCGTTCTCATCCGTGGTGGTTTCACTACCCATGCCATGAACATGGGGCAGCGCTTCTTGCAATTGAACAATTCCTACACCGTCAACAGCGATGGTTCGTATGTTCTACACGTCGCTCAAGTTCCTCCCAACGCGAACCTCCTTACTCCTGGTCCATGCCTCCTATTCGTCGTCGTCAATGGAATCCCCAGCAATGGTACCATGGTGATCGTCGGAAATGGCCAGATCGGTACACAACCCCTCGGTACCACTAGCGATCTCCCGCCAAGCGTTCAGAATGATGCAGCCAAAGGCAATGGCCAAGGCCAAAGCGATCATTCCACTGGCAGCGGCTCGTCGTCGAAGACCGGCACCATTGTTGGTGCTGTTATCGGCATTATCGCCGCTATCGGGATTGTCGGTGCGCTCGTTGGTATTATTGCAACTCGCCGGCGACGCAACGCAAGTCGGCAGCACCCATCGACTGCGTATGCCATGGGTTCAACACGTGCAGGCTTTGCCACGAGCGGTGTTGCCGCCCTGAGCAAGCACGGAAACGATGCACGGATGTCCAATTCGAGTGCATTTGTACCATTGCAACAGGATAACCCGAGCATGGCATGGAATTCAAGCACTGCTAGCCTACAATCACCTTTTAGAGACGACTATGACGCGCGATCCCAATACGATCCTTATAATGCAGAAGCAATCGGAAGAAGCAGCTCAGGACAGCGGCTGTAGAACAGGACCGGACTTGTTTTCTTTTTTCTTCTTTCCTTTCACTATCTTTAGCCTCGATTTGATCCAGGACGCGGACAGTTGATATGTGACTTTTTTTTCTTTTGGTCGTCGGAGACGTTACCTTATTGAATACTTGTTGAAAATGTCATACCTACAACCTTGTGATCTCTCGCTTTTTCTCGTTCTTGGGTACATAAGTAATTATGTTTTGCCATGATGCATGATGAGTGAAGAGACAGTATTAGCCTGGACCTGACCTACTCTCAAGTGGGAAGCGCACTTCCCCAAATTCAGCCTACTATCATTACACCTCTAGTGACTTTATAATGCAAAACTTTCAAAACACAATATCTAAACACCTTCTGGTCTTTCTAGTGTCCTGAAAAAATTATGCGAGATGGCTAAGTATGTACTCTAACTAAGGAAAAAATTGAGGGTGATCGTGATGGCAGTTTGTTCGTGATCTAACAAATTATCAGAGGATGTCAATCTGCACCTGCCTTATGAGCCCCAGATCCGAGAGATCCCGCTTATCAATTGACGAGGTAAGACCTGGGGATTATTATTTAGCGTGCAAACGATTCTTAAACAAAGTGTCAGAGTGAAATACGCACTGGATGAAGCTGTAGAACAAAATATGTGGGTGTGGAGGGAGGGAGATTGTCACGCTCGAGCCTGTCCGTGACAAAACTTCGGTCTCCTCCTCGGCATCTTGCGAACTTGTCCGCCACAGGTCATGTGACCATGTCCGAGTCATGTGTTCTGAGATTGAATTTTGAGCTTGGAAAGCGTGCTGGCGTGTGACCCGATGTGACCAAATGTTGCACTAGATGTGCAAAGGGGGTCAGAAATTGGGAGTCTTCCGTACTCCCAACAGGAACAGATAAAAATCAGACAAAAATGAAAGTAAGTGTGTTACCATGTTCTCAATCTGTAGTAGTGTACCGAGCACCATAACTTGTTTTGTTGAGGTTGTGGAAAATCATTACTGCTTTTTTTGCACTAGAGGTGTAATGATAGTACTTCAACTCGGACATGTTTTCACTCAGCTTTCTCTAGACGATCCGACGTACTAGTAATGATTCTATATGTAGTGACCCTTCGAGGCCGAAATTGATTGAAAACGGGCGGATTATTGTGGAAGCTTGTCGTTGACCAAATACAGAGTCGCCAACCACTGGCACGGTATGGACTCGCTGTTCGCGAAAGCCAACGCAATACAACCATTTTCAAAGAAAAAGCCAGCCAGCAGGCATAAAGATACACGCAAGAATGTCGCAGCCAAGGCCGGTCCGTCGCTCGATCGAACATTGGTGTCCGTCACACAAAACACAACTTTGCCCAAGTCGCTCCGTCCGACGTCTCCTCCGCCAGAGAACCTACCAAAACACGCCCACATCAGGGACATCAAGCTAAAGACCCATCTCAACCGAGAAGCAACCCATGCTGCTCGCTCCAAGACACTTCTTCAAGATGCGGAACTGCTCTTGACCGAGGACGTAGGGTTGATACAAGTGGAAAATGACATGGAAAAGACATGGCGGGTGAGCCAGGACGCAATCGTGCAGGGTTCCGGCCAGGAAGCTGCGAAAGGTCGTCTGGAGTGGAAGCTGGACGGCGGCCCATACCGGTCACGGTATTCGAGAAACGGCAGGTGAGTGTCTCGATGTATGCGCCGCTCGTATGGTGCTGTCCAGATCTGACGACGTCTGGAAGACATTTAGCTATCGTTGGGAGTACTGGTCATGTAGCCACGTTCGACTGGCAGACTGGTGCAATTCATGCAGAACTGCAATTACAGGAGACATGCAGGGACATAACGTATGTTGTTCTTCCGAGATTTATGCGTCATTTTCAACTGTCCCTAGGTTCCTACAAGATCAATCTTTTTTCGCGGTTGCCCAGAAAAAATACGTCTTTATCTACGATCGGAACGGTGTCGAGTTGCACAGACTGAAGTCTCATATCGAACCCACACGACTAGAATTTCTTCCCTATCATTGGTTACTTGCTAGCGTCGTATGTTCGTTGATTGTTGATCTTGCTCCTCTCCGAACGCTTTTTGACAGGGAAACCCTGGCTACCTAAAATATCAAGACACTTCCACTGGTTCGATCGTAGCAGAACACCGGACCAAAGCTGGCGCTTGCCGTACCATGACGCAAAATCGACATAGCGCCGTCATCCATCTCGGACACCAAAACGGCGTGGTATCACTGTGGACTCCGAACCTACCCCATCCCGCAGTCCAGCTTCTGGCCCACCTCGGCCCTGTTGTGGGTCTCAGTGTCGATCCTAGTACCGGAGGACGGTATATGGCTTCTTCCGGTGCAGATGGAACGGTCAAAGTCTGGGATTGTCGAAATTGGAAGGGCGTTGTGAGAGAATGGACTACGAGAGGTGGTGGTGCCGAGCTGGAGTGGAGTGCTAAAGGCGGACTGGCAGTTGCCACCGGTGGAAGCGTCAACGTTTGTCTTCCTTTCCTTCCTTCAATGAGACTCGTCAAGGCTGATTTGATTGTTCGCAGGTGTATAAGAAGCCGTCCATACAAACCCAGTTCTCTGCTAAAGTCGCCCCTCCACTTTATCTCACGCATTCGATACCCCACCGACCACTCACGTCTGTGAGGTTTTGTCCGTTCCAAGATATTCTTATGGTCGGGCACAACGCCGGTCTTTCCAGCCTTCTCGTGCCGGGATCTGGAGAGCCAAACTTTGATAGTAGCGAAGCCGATCCTTTCGAAGACAAGAAGCGGAGACAGGAACGTGAGGTCAAAGGTCTCTTGGATAAGGTCAGCTATCACTTAAGTTACAGGAGCCTCAATTTCCATGCTAACTTGAACCCCACCTCAGATCCAACCAGATATGATCTCTCTGGATCCAGACTTTGTTGGGTCACTAGCACCTCCTACGAAGCTGACGACAGCGGTGAACGACAAACATGACATACCCTTTTCACGTCTTCCGCGCTTGGAGCGGCTGCGTGTACAAGGCAAAGCAGATGACACAGAGCTCGACGGTGGTATTGGTGCCGAAGATGGCGCCGACGACGGTGGCAGCAAGAAACAATCAAAGGAAGAGCGGGAGAAGAGAAAGATGCGTGGCAAAGGAAAGAGTTTGAAACGGTGCGTCGAGCTGGATCGTATTCCCTACTCGAGTTCACGTTAGGACGGCGGTGATCAGTTATCTGAGGAAGCAGCGCAAGAACGTCATCGATCCCACTGCGGTTCGTATGGTTCCGCCCCTTTTTTTTTCCTCCCCTTATTCATACGTGTCTATTTCCAGGTTTCCATCCGAGCCAAGTTGGAGAAGCAAAGGGAAGAGGGGCGGATCGCAAAAGCGATCGAAAAGGGGGAGATACAACCAAGGAAACCGTCTGCTCTAGATCGTTTCAGGCGTGCATGATTTCCATGTCGGCAATGCTCCGAACTATGTACGGCTCGGGTCTTCGCCTGTACTGATGGTTGCTATATCTCTGCACGCCTTGAGTGACATGGAAAGAAATGTCTCATTGTGTGCTTCCTGCACGATCCGTCCCTTTGAGAGGGTTATATCGTGGCAGTCTTGTCAATTTTTGCACTGTGGTAGAAACCGGTTCGCCGAACATCGCGGGTATTCGGAGACTCAGATCACAACAATATTAATGGTTGTCCGCACTGAATTCAGCTCTGTTGGAGCAATCTTGGCAGATCTGTTTTCCTGTTTTGGATATCGTCCCGCCACTGTGACGCGCGCCCCTCTTTTCCTCCAATCACATCAACAAACATGGAGGTGAGCTACCTTATTTCGTATCCAGACATACCGTATAGTTATCTGTGGTCTCACTCCGTACAGTCATTTGCTCTGAGATTCTCTTCTACCATTATTCATGGTCTCCGAACTGGGTCTGACGGGTGTCCTCGATAAACCGTGGAAGTCCGGCATGTGTGGGGCATGTAAACTGAACGGCGGACCCAAATCGGACCGCTGCACATGCCATACACGATTGCTGATCCAGATCACCGACTCTTTTACTCCGTCGGCGGTGATATGGCACTCGGGCAGAGATATGTACCAGTTGTCAATCTTCTGACTTGATTTACCTGATCGAACCAGACTAGCGAAGACAAGACCCTGTGCCGACGGCGCGCATCTTTCGTCGGCCCGTCGGGAGGCGCATGCGCTGCTTGCCAGTGGGGCAGTTGGCATGGCGTAGATCGATTGTTTGATGCGTGATGCGGCCCGCATGGATGACGGAATTCGCACCAGTGGGAGCAAATGTTGGTTCGCAATAATGTCGTGTGACCTGCTACTCGAATGATCATCGTGATTATCGTATCAGAGCGGTGGCAGGTTGGACGTATGCGAAGGACGCCGAAGCTCCTGTCGGCAATTTGGGACAAAACCGGTGCCAGTGCATCCTTGCATGTCGCTCTCTCTATGATTGGGGAATGAGCGTATTATCGACTCTGCAATTTTTTCAGGTCAGCAGCTTGTGGTCCTCAAGATACGTTCTGGCGTGGTGCTGGTGAGTGAGAAAACGCTGTCAGCATGCTACTTTGACTTGACCAGAATGACGACTGGCGTGCCGAGCATTTTAAACCGGCGCCTAGCGATGATCCTCTGCCGAAAGTGTTTCGTGGGTTGATACGGAGGTTCTGATAGAAGAATGAAAAGGTAGGGTGCAAGTGATGGGGAGCTCAGGGCTCAGATCAGCACACGTCAAAATCAAAGACCTGTCGAGCACGGCAGATCTAGGAATTGCTACGCGGGTTGTACGGAGGTTACGTTACCTGATTTTTCGAAACGGCGATCTCACAAGCCGCATAAAAGGCCCTCGGAGGTGCTTCTGTGAGCCACATTTCCTCGTTCTCAGAATTCGTTCCTCATGTCTGACTCTGATCTTAGCGATGAGAAGAAAGTTGTCTATGACGTCGACGTGAAGTCCGTGGAGGGCCAAGAGCCAGCCCCCGAGGCTTCCACTAGCCTCCACCGCAGTCTGAAAAACCGACATATTGCCATGATCAGGTACTTATCAAACTTACCACATCATCACTTCGGCTAACCCTTGCTTCCAGTATTGGTGGTGTCATTGGTACCGGCCTCTTCCTCGGAACAGCAAGCTCACTGAGAAACGGTGGCCCCGGTGGCATTCTCTTGGGCTACCTCTTCGTTGGATCGATATGTTTTACTACTATGGTCTCTCATTATGTTCATTAATTTCGGGCACATATCATCTCACACCCCGCTCCATTACAGCTCTCTCTCGGCGAAATGGTGGCTTTCCTTCCTGTCGCTGGTGGTTTTGTCAAACTCGCTGAGCGGTTTGTTGATCCTGCCCTTGGATTTGCCATTGGCTGGAATTATCTGTATGGAGGCGCGGTAAATTGGTTCTGTCATGGATCTAGTACTCTTACTAACTCCTGAGACATAGATGACCCTTCCTGGTTCGTACATCATATCATGCTAGGCCCTAGATTATGCTAAATGTCTTCCAGCCGAATTATCTGCAGCATCGGCTATCATCAAGTACTGGGATAAAGAAACCAGTCCTGCCGTCTGGATTGCCATGTGTTTGGGCGTTGCCATCATGATTAATGGCCTTGGCGTCGGTGAGCATTTTCTCTGAACTCCTCTTTTTTTTTCTTCTTTTTCTGACAATACTACAGGTGCATATGGAGAAGCCGAATTTTGGTTCAGGTGAATCTGAGCATCAAGCTTCTAACCTTTTCCTCGCTCACGAACACGTTTACAGCTCCATCAAAGTCATAACAATAACGGGAATGATTATTCTCGGTATCATTGTTGATTTAGGTGGAGGTCCGACGCACGATCGTATCGGTTTCCGTTACTGGAAAGATCCGGGACCATTCACGGACTACTATGGGTTCGGTGGACCCAAAGGTCACTTCCTCGGCACCTGCAGTGTCACCATCTCCGCTGCATTTTCGTATCTCGGCACTGAAACAGTGGCGGTATGTATTTATGTCACCCCATCTTCTCTTCCTCTTCCTGACGTCTCACTAGATAACAGCCGCCGAAGCGAAGAATCCTCGCAGGAATATCCCAAAGGCAATCAAGAGGGTGTTCTATCGAATTCTGCTGTTTTACATTGGGGGTGTTATCGTCATTGGTCTTCTCGTCCCTTCCAACCACCCGTTGCTCAACCTCAACTCTCACAATGCCTCTGCCTCGCCCTTTGTTATCGCCTTCACTAAAGCCGGAATCAAGGTTTTGCCTTCGGTACGTTCAGATATTAGAGGGTTTTATTTTATCTAGAAGCTAATACTCCTTCAAGATCATCAACGGCGCCATTTTAACTTCTGCGTGGTCTGCTAGTTCAAGTGATCTCTACATCACATCCCGAACTTTATGTATGCAGACTCTTTTCGGTGATCATATCCATAACCAACACATCCTCTAGACAGTCTTGCTATCTCTGGCAGTGCTCCAAAAATCTTCAGTCGCACAACACGGAATGGGCTGCCATATGTTGCCGTTGGATTTTGCTCTTGCTTCGGATTACTGTCATTTATGACGCTCGGAGCCGGTTCTGGCGTCGCCTTTACTTGGCTGTCCAATTTCTCCGCCTCCACCGGCCTGATTACCTGGTTCTGTATCGGAGTGACGTATCTCAGGTTCTACCAAGGCATGAAAGTACAGGGAATCGATAGGAGGACCCTCCCATTCGCCCCCAGGGTACAACCATATGCGGGTTGGTGGGCTGTCTTGGGGACAGGCCTCTTACTCTTTGTGCGCGTCTTCGGTTCTTCTAATTGAGTGGTCATGTCGACTGACGTTTTTCTTCACGTTTCATCCTCTGTGGACGCCCTGGCCCTGCAGTTCAGCGCTTGGGAAGTCTTCCTTAAGGGCAACTGGTCTACTGCCACGTTTGTGACAGACTATACCCCCATCCTGTTTTTCCCTATCCTCTACTTTGTTGCCAAGTTCGTTATGCGTGCGCGCACCATCAATGCAGCCGACATGGACTTTGTCAGCAACGTTGCCGAATTCGATGCAATGACGTAAGAGCTCCATTTCTTGTCGTCGAACGGCGTGCCAAACTGACTACGTGTCTGTGCGAGCAGATGGGACGAACCCCCTCCCAAGAACTTTGTGGAGAAAGTCTGGCAATGGATGGTGCATATCATACTAAACCTTTGGTTTGTGAGACTTCTTACCGTTTATTTAGATGTGATTTGTGCATCCCGAGGCACTACGAATTATGCGCGTTTGCTGAATGACTTTCAAGAGAGCGGTCTGGCTATCGTAACGGTTCTGCGAAATAGAACAGAAAAAAAATGTATTTTCGAAATGGATATCCCTACTTCCTTGTATCAGTGCGGGCATTGGCCAATCATCGTCATGCTAATAGATCTAGTAGATGTTTCCTTCAAGGTCGCTATTGACTGGGATCAGTCACCAACTAGTAGACCTGGAAATGACACAAACGATCTCAGTGCACTCTCTTGGCGAAAGCCGAATCGATACAACCTTTTGCCATTGAGATCGTACATTATCCTGAGTGCCGGAGAATTTTGTCATGTCCATGTCATGAAAGAATTGGCGCTGCAAAGAGCGACGTCGAAGTAGAAAGGCCAGTTCTAACGTGCACCAAGGGCTCGCACATACTGGGGTGACCGATGGCCGACGTTCACAGCATTGACCGACTATCGAGGAAGACGCGACCTCGTACTCAATTCAGCTGATCTATCGGTTACATTTCAAGTGTGATCCTCAGAGGTCGGCGATCTGAGATATCGATAACGGCAGAGAGGCGTGTAGGAGAGCTCTCATGCCGCAGAACAATACATGTGACTCATCTTGATGCGGCAATAAGGCTAAACAGTGCGAGTCTCTATTTACTCGCTTTCGCCGCAAGCGTGGCCAACTCTTTGAAGTCCTTTACCACCAGATCCACGTCCCCTCCTTCTAACTTGCTACGCACATTTTCTCTGATCTCTTGTGTATCTTCCGCGGGGCGCGGCACATAGATAGTCTTGAGCCCCGCTTGTGCAGCCCCTTCGAGATCCCATTTGTGTGCGGCGACCATCGCAATACGTTCCGGTGGAACGCCAAGATGGTACGATGCGAGAAGGTACGCTTGTTTGTTCCTGTGCGACCGCCATTCAAGAGAGTTCACCGCGTAACCTCGTATCAAGACCAGACGTACGGTTTGTACACCCCAAAGAACTCGGTTGACATGATGCCGTCCCAAGGAAGTTGCTTATTCTTTGCCTACATGACGATCGCCCGGCCCGCAGTCAGATCTAGGCCAGAATTGAATTTGTCCCTCGTATTCAGCTACTCACCGTATCCACTAGCAATCTGTAGTTACCATTCGAAAGGGTAACTATGATGACTGATTTGGCGAGCTCGGTGAGCCCCGGAATGGTATCCTCATACACTATTATGGAGGGCGTGGGCATACGTTTCCGACACTGATGAAGAACTTTACCGTCCAGGTTGTGCCACAGTTGTACCAATTCATTGCGTGCAGGTTCATCCCATACGGTCGCCAGATGTGACCAACGGGGAGACGCGAGCATCTCGTTGAGTATCTGGCGTTTAACAAGGGTTAGAGCACGGGCCGCGGAGCCGCGATGCGTACCTTTCGATGGGCGATGTCGACGTTCAGACTGCCCTCGCCTCCTGCATTCACGCCACGACTGAGAACGATGGACAAACGGTCGTTCGCACGTGGTATTTCCCCGAGGACTTGCTAGTGACTATGTGTGGTTGTGTCCGAGGAGACGACTTACACGTGTGTGTAATAGCCTTGTCGCCACTCGCGCGTAAATTCGACGGCGTCATCTGCTGGTAATTACGCGCAGTCAGGGACGTCGTGGATTCCAGGTGAAAAGAGTGACCGATTGGATGGGCGTGAGTGCACCTAGCATTTAAGGATATACCACTCCAAATTCCTACTGGGACGCACCTAGAGGAAGTGCTCCGTTGCTTCTACGAGCAACTTCACGTTTGATCGTCGTGAACCAGTCAACAGTGGTGCCGAACATGTCAAACATGTAGACATCAACATCACGCAGGATGGTCACAGCCCTGGAGGCCATTTTCGAGAAAGCGGAGATGTGGTATCGGATGAGATCAAACACCGTCAAGATTTGCTTGTTTTTTTTTCGACCAGAGAAACTTGAAGCAACTGCCAGTGTGTGAATTCGACAAGTTGAACTATAGGGATGCATCGCCTATATATCGTCAAAGCCTCGGCCACTCCCACAGTGAGCCGATCCGCGAGTCGAGCGGCGAGAACGCTACGTTGGCGTGGCAATCGAGGGATGTAAATAAATCATGCCCCAAACCTGTTACTTGTCCCGCTATTACTAGGGTCAACCGAGCAAGTTTCAAGGGCAGATTCGGATGGTTAGACCGAATACCTGACACCAGAGCATAGATTTGACCCGGCCAACTATGATGTGACTCCTCAGGCTGTAGGGAAGTCGGATTCTGAATTTCGCTTACGCGTGAGTTGTAATTGCACCTCCACGGTCATCAGACAGGAGTCCTCGAGGCCTCAACCAACGTCACCATTATCAAACCAGTGGCTTCGTCACCGTCAGTCTATGACTCACAGTTGAAGCAACTCGATTGGCTTCGCGAATCTACTGAGAGCACAGGAGGCCTCACGACTCGACTGAGGACCCTGATTTGACGAGAATGTCACTGTGCGGCACGTTCCCTGACTCGGAATCTCCCACTTATGTTCTCTAAGCGCTTTGGAATGAAGTAGATGCTCCTTGGCACCTCCGTCTCTGTGATTTCTCTCCTAGTACATGGAAGAGGTCGCATCAACTAGGTGGGGTAGTGTCGCCTACCCCGAGAACCATTCTTCCCGCAATACTGCATCACGTTTGAACGTGTCATACGGTCGGTTCCCTCCTATATCCTTTTCTCGTGCACCATCACCTTTCGCAGGAAATGCTACTACCAGTGCTGCCGACCAAAATCCCGATCCTTTTTCTGATCGAGTAGCTATCCCCGTCACCCCTTTCACTACAGCAGCAGTCAAAGAAGACCCCGCGTCCCCTGATACTCCATTAAAGCCACCTCTGTACAAGCGTCGCTGGTTCATCATCGTCTCCATGATAGGGAACTGTATTGGCCTTGCATTTTTGTTCATTATGCTGTTCCCAGTTGTCAAAGCCATCATCCAGGATGTTGTCAACAAAACCGCGATCGATATCACAACGGTGGCCATAACAAATCCTACCAACGTCTCGTAAGCTTCAAGTGTTAACCTTCATGCCCTATCTTACATCGCAGTTTCCAATTGCTTATGCAAGGCACCGTATGTAAACCCGTTCTCGCCTCAGACTGGTCGCGTGCTGATATATTCCATACCAGGTTACCCACACTGGGGTATTTTCTGCAGTCATCTCATTTCCGACCCCGATAAACGTCAGTTGGCTGGACGGCCCCACAAAGGTTCCACTTGGATATATGCAGCTGTCTACGCTCTATGCTCGTAACAAGCAGGCTACGATGAACGATACGACGACCTTCTACATCACAGACCAACAAGCTTTCGGTCGATTTATGTCCACGATGATCAGCTCTCAAAACTTCACCTGGCAACTTGAAAATTACGATCTCACTGTCCAGGCAGAGAAATTCCCTACTGCTCATGGTATATCATTCAACAAATTGGTCACGGTCAACGGTGTGTCTCATCCTTGGTCTCTTTGTCTCACACTCTCACCCCTCCAAGGCATAGACAATTTCGGCGGAAATGCTCAGCTGGGGAACCTACGATTACCAAGTGATAATCCCGCCATTGGCATGGACTTTGTGACATCCTTGCAGCTCAATAGTCCAAGGTCAGTTCGCTTTCCCTGGCTGAGAAAAATCTAAGAGGATTTCAGTCCGTTCGCGCTCGAGCTTGGAACTTTGATCTTGAGTCTTTCCTATGAAGGTGTTTATTTGGGCAACGGTACTGTGCCGAACGCCAATGTGGTATTGTTCATGTCCTTATACAAGCGCAGAATACGAATATTCATGCAATTCATAAGTCCGCGGGACATAACAACGTTATGCTCGGTGTTGTTTTCGTTCCGCAAACCATAGCCTCTGACGTAGCTGTGGTTTCTCAACTCATCACCAAGTACCTCAACAACCAAACTTCCCCTATCCTTGCAACTGGAAACTCCACAACCCAATCCGACGGAACAACGATATCCTGGCTCAGTCAGGGTGTCGAAAGCCTCACTATGACCATCCCCTTTTAGTCACGCCGCCCAACAAATCGAATCCAGTCCATTGCTATCATCTTTTCATCAGAAATTACATGAAGTCTTCTGACTGACGGGCAGTGATAATATCTTAAATTACTAGAGTTGATAAATTAGGGTTTCCGTCTGGATTCTAGGACTAACTTGATGATTCCACTGCAACTGGGTGCATGTCTACTTATTGGTTTCAGAGGTGTTGCCGTTCCACCTTGGCGCCGCAGATTCTAGATGTGGGTCACCTGAGGCAATCGAGATGAGCACGGAAAATCGGTAAGTTAGCATGTGAAAAAAAGCAAGGTGACCAAATGCCTACGAGCGTCAAGTCGGTTTGATATGATGACCCGACAGTTCAGTAACAATCTAAGCCATACAGGCACGTCGCCGCTCAGTTCTTATCATGGATGTCAAGTTACTGTTGTAGACTTTGGAAATTGCATTCCGCAGTCCATGTTTATCTTCGCAACCAGTTCAGCATAACTTGCTGCAAGACTTGTCGAAATGGAAAGAGCACATGGTAAATTTGTGGTGGCGAATGAAGTTGGCGTCCCTTGTGCCTTTTTAGTAACAGTACTAGACAGTGGGCCTGCAATGCTTCAAGCAGTTCAAAGAGCCGCAGCAGCGCAGGTATGGCAATAGACTCCGGCCAATTTTACATTGATGCACCGCCCATCACGCACAGCGAATCGGTCATTTCCCTCCGGGAAGGCGAGTTCATCTCAATAGATATCGCTGGTGCCCGCTGGCAGGTCAGGTGGCAGCTGTTGAGCTCGGAGGATGTCCTGGACGCCAAGGCTTTTAGAGCACAACCACTCCGCTCCATGACAAGCACTCGGAACCAATTCTCAGTCTCGGTCGCGGGGCTGACCATGAGAAAACCTGGTTGTGTGCGGCCAGCAGTCTTATCCCGCTCTCCAGGCACACCACCTTATCTACACTCCATCACATGCAAAAGTACATGCTGTCCCACGTCAGTCCATACTGTTTCCTCATAATAACTTGGGGTTTCTATCCTCTCGCATTCTTGCACCTACCATGGCTTCTGACGAAGGTGGCAACGAGAAAAAGCTCACCTACGACGCCGATGTCGCGTCTGCCGAAGGCCAAGCTGCTTCGCACGGGCCTCATACCGACCTCCATCGTAATCTCAAAAACCGTCATGTCGCCATGATCAGGTACACATCCTGCTTACTCTCCCGCCCCAGCTGACCCTTGTTTCCAGTATCGGTGGTGTCATCGGTACCGGCCTCTTCCTCGGAACAGCAACCTCCCTCAGGAATGGTGGTCCAGTCGGTATTCTCTTGGGCTACCTCTTCATTGGTTCGATATGTTTCGGCACTATGGTCTCTGCATTCGTTCTTCCGTTTCAGACACACGTTGGCTCATCGCTTCTCCCAGCTCTCCCTCGGTGAAATGGTGGCTTTCCTACCTCTCCCAGGCGGTTTCATCAAACTCGCTGAACGATTTATTGATCCTGCCTTTGCTTTTGCAACCGGCTGGAACTATTGGTACTCATGGACGGTGAGATAAGCTCATCGTCAAGTTTGGCACTCTTACTCACTCATGTTGCGCAGCTGACCCTCCCTGGTCCGTACCGTCAGCTGTGAGCAGACTTGTGCTAACTGTTTTCCAGCCGAGCTGTCTGCAGCGGCAGCTCTCATCAGTTACTGGGACTCGACTACCAACCCTGGCGTGTGGATTACTGTTTGCTTGGTTGTCGCCATTGGCATCAATGCTCTCGGCGTCGGTGAGTACCTTCTCTCCAAACTTAGTATCTTCTCCTGACAGTGCCGCAGGTGCATATGGAGAGGCAGAATTCTGGTTTAGGTGCATTCCGGCACCAGACGTCTATATCTTTTTTGGCTCATGAATACGTTTTCAGCTCAATCAAAGTCACGACAATTACAGGAATGATCATCCTCGGCATTGTTGTCGACTTGGGTGGAGGCCCAAACCACGATCGTATTGGCTTCCGATACTGGAAGAATCCTGGACCATTCACTGACTTCGATGGGTTCACTGGTCCCAAAGGCCATTTCCTCGGCACATGCAGTGTCGCTGTCCAAGCTGCGTTCTCGTATCTTGGCACTGAAGCAGTAGCGGTTCGTTTTCTTGTCATATCCCTTCTCCGACCTTCCTGACTTTTCATAAGATAGCAGCTGGTGAAGCAAAGAATCCCCGCCGAAACATTCCAAAGGCAATCAGGAGAGTTTTCTTCCGTGTTTTGGTATTCTACATTGGAGGCGTCTTCGTTATTGGTCTGCTTGTCCCCTCCAACAACCCGTTGCTTGACCTCAACTCAAGCAATGCTTCTGCCTCGCCTTTCGTGATCGCTTTCAACGAGGCTGGTATCAAGGTCTTGCCTTCGGTGCGTTGGAAATCGGTGAATCCAGTCACGTCTTGAATGCTGAACACCTTAAAGATTATAAATGCTGCCATTCTAACTGCCGCCTGGTCTGCCGGTTCAAGTGATCTCTACCTTGCGTCGCGCAGTCTATGTATGCACACCTTGTCTCTGACGACCCCATCCACGACTAACACATCGTCACAGATGGTCTAGCTGTGTCTGGCAGCGCTCCAAAGATATTCCTTCGCACAACGCGTTCTGGGATGCCCTATATTGCCTTTGGATTTTGCACTGTCTTTGCATTACTGGCATATATGACCCTCGGCAGCAGTTCCGGCGTCGTATTTACCTGGCTGTCCAACTTCACCGCCACCTCTGGCTTGATCACTTGGTTTGGTATTGGCGTGACATATCTCAGGTTCTACAAGGGCATGAAAGTACAAGGCTTCGACAGGCGAACGCTCCCATACTACACCAGAGTGCAGCCATTCGCAGCATGGTGGTGCGTTTGTGGATCCGCGTTCGTGCTCTTCGTACGTGTCCGTTTCACGTGTGGTTATCATGTCGACTGATGTCTCATCTGTCTTGCCGTCATACGCTTTCTTGTTCCAAAAACACTTGTAGTTCAGCGGCTGGGAAGTCTTCGTCTCAGGCAACTGGTCCGCCGCGACTTTCGTGACCAATTACCTCCCGATCATACTATTCCCCGTCCTATACATCTCTGCAAAGTTCGTCATGCGCGTGCGCAGCGTTCGTGCATCAGAGATGGACTTTGTCACCAACGTTGCCGAATTCGACGCGATGACGTACGTTCCACTTTTGTCGTTGGATGTCAAAGGGTTACATTAACCACTCGTTGGTGTAAACAGATACGACGACCCCCCTCCCAAGAACTGGTTAGAGGCGTTCTGGATCTGGATCGTACGTTTTCATATCGAATATTTGCGTTTCGTGCGCGTCTCCTTACCGTCGCCCTGTTATACAGATGTGATCCGCATCAGCGAACGTGCACTCAGATGCAGATAGCACTGTCGTATTAACTCACCCGATTTTTGTCGTCGTCCGTGTACTTGTTTATAATCATAATAATACCCCAAATGAACGGAATTAGGACAACGCGTCATTAATGCATTGTCGACCGCTCGCTTTTTCGGTTCCATTGAAGGGTTTCAGTGATCTACCCACCTTGTGACTGAAAATACGAACGTTCGAGTCTGCTGCAGATTCTTTCAGTGTAGGTCGAATGATCCTGATCTTCCCGATCCTCCGAGTCGGCTCGGTCGGACCGAGACTCTGAACCAGATGATAACCTCCACAGGAACTCGGACAGATCCAAGCTCGGGTGTTTTTTTCCCGGACCGGGTCCCTCTCATGAGTCGCCTACGACATTGATCTGATCTGATCCGATCTTGACATTGCTATCGAGATTCGAGCGCTTTTCCAGTATGTGACGAGATAGTATTAAGAGTGTCGACCATTACTTACATAAACTTTCTAAGTAGTACTCTTTTATGTAATCCAAGCAGCCCTGCTACACATATACTTATATACAACTTGCGTGTAGGACATTGATTCCAAACAGAAGAAGAAAAAATGATGATGATGATGGAAAAACAAACCGAATCCCAAAAAAAATAGTTCAAGCGGCCGGTTCGACTGTGAGCATCGCCAGCGCAGCACCGATCGCCCTCGCCATATCCTCTTGGGACAGCGTCGGCGTCGTCGACGCTGGCCTCGGCTCGGTCCCCTCCGTAGCCATAGCCATACCCATATCCACCACGTCCTCGCCCGTGCCCGAACCTGAACCCGAAGAACCAGAAATGTGACCCTGCTGCCCGTCCGACTCGGCTTCACCCATCGCACCGGGAGGTGACTCGAGACTTGGCAATGGCCCCCACACGGTCGCGCCCGGCGGTGCCCACGAACAACCTTCTCCCACAGCTGGCTGTGGCCAATTGTCCACCTCCAGCTCGGACAACGGTGTGTGACTACGGTCCGATTCGCGCTCAGGCGAAGAGTCCCGCGAGGAATACGGCGTTGGGCTCGTCAGTCTCGGCATGCGCCCATACGGCTCGTGCAGCGGCGCAGGGTTCCCAATGTAGCATCGGGGCCGGCGGGAAGGAAAAAAAAGACCATCCCGTTGTCTCTTGATCTCGCCCCATCTCGCCTCCACATCCACGCCCGGTTCCAAGTCGTGCATCTTGTGAACCTTCCACGACGCAAGGGGCCGCCCCACAAACACCCGTGGTCTTTTGATCTTCTCTCGTTTTTTCTCAAGTCGGCTGGGCTTTTGGGCTTTCTTTGGTGGATGCGATATTGAAAACGGAGGTGGATGCGATGCCCCACGCGCTTGCATACGCTCCATTTCCTCACGCGTCATAAATGCGCTGCCCATACGCTGGCCTTCCATACCGTACACGTGCGCCCAAAACTGAGACGGGAGTGACACCGCGCCTTGTTCGGGTGTTGGCGTCGTCGTCTCACTCATGCTTCGTCGTTCGTCCACATGTGTTGATGGTGGCTTGTGACGGTGAAGTGGTTCGCCGACATCCCGCACGAGCGTCACCTTGGTTTTGAACATCGAAGTCGCAAATCCTCCGAGCCTCATCGAGATATATTCTTCGCCCCTGTTCCTCGAACAAACCGAACAATTGCAAGTGTTCGTGCACGCCGGGCACAAGAATCCCGCGCTCTGTTGATCAAAGGTGATGTCGGGGTATCTACATCCCGCCGAGGACAGACGAGAAGGACATGCCACACAGAAAAGAGGGAGGTCAATGAGGAAAAACTGCCAGATGAACGAATGGAATGGGATGGACCGACCGGTTTAAAATGCATCGATTACAGAATCGTTTTCCACATATACGGTCCTCGAGAGCGTTAGAGCACGACATCTTGGGACGAATGGTCGCATTCCGGCATTGATGACAGGATGTCATTATTGGGGAAGTTCCATCCTTTTTGCCTTCACGATCGACGACGGATGCCCTGTTTTCAACACTTGGTCGGTTGAGCTTGGGGTTAGGCTTGGGGTTGGAAGTTTCGGGGATATATTCGGAATCAGAGGCACACCCGCGATATTCACGTAGCTTGAGCGATGGTACTGAACATCGTTTTGTTCGAGGGGAGATGTTCGTGTCGTTCGTAGACAATTCGATGGGGTTCTCCGCATGGTTAGAAAATGCCTCGTTAGACTCTGTCCGAGCCAAAGAGGTCGCGGGAGATCCACCTGCATCGCGGTATTTTATCTGTACCGGTCTTTTTCCCGATACCAAAGGCAGGGTCGAAGAATTCATGGGTCGACGAACATAGACAATCGGTTCTGGTAGTTTCGATCGCCGCTTCGAAGGTAGGTCTTTGGGTGCCACCGGTGGTGGAGCGACTGGTGCCTGAAGTTGTCCCGCACCGAGAAGGGAGGGATCAATAGTACCAAGAACGGTGGGTAGAACGTTATTAACAGGAGATGTATCGTGGTCTAGTTGTAGGCCCTCTCCGAGCGACCAGACATCCGTGAGGGTGTCGCCAGCAAACAAGTTACCGGGCGAAGCTGGAAAGTAGCTCGCAGATTCAAAGGGGGAACAGGGGGTCGGTTCTGGAACTCTAGACGACTCCGTATCTGTTGGGGTGGGGCTCGGGGGTACTCCCAAGAAGGATTCGTTGCTGTCTGTGGCTGCCAGTTGTGGGTCGAGCTCGAAGGATGGAAATTCTAATCCGAGAGTGTTCATCTGAATCTGAGGGCGCGGTGTATGTGTTGGAGCGACATGATGACGAGAGGGATCATGCTTGCTCGGAGAGTCGCTGAGTCCATTAAAGTATCGATTTATATCGAGCTCTGTGTCGACCGCCGTTGACGAGACACCGGGCGACAAGGCCGAAGTAGAAGGAGTTGGATCAGTAGAAGGCGTTGGATCAGTGGCAGGGATTGGAACAGGCAGGGCATCATCCGGTAGTGACGGAACATCGGCATCAACGGTGGGACCTTCAAGGTGCTCATCCAACACATACTTTGTACTCTTGTCGTGGGGCGAATGCGGGGGAGCCAACTTCCATGGCCTTAGCTGTTTGATCGAGACATAGCCAGCTGTCCCGGATATGGGAGGTGACGAGGTATCAACTGAGTCAGCCCAAAGGCCACCTTTTTCGGGCAGTCTGAACTTGAACACACAGTCGAGCTCAGCCTCCCGAAGTCTTTTTGCGTTCCCTCTCCACGTGTAAGCGAATTGAAAACGCGAATTGGTCGTGAGGTCCAAAGAAGTGAGTAGGGGATAAGTATCTTCGTCTTCGAGAGGGATCTCTGTGGGGCCGTCAAACGCGTCGTTGAGCGCGTCGGAAGACGCGTCTGCGCGGTCAGGGAGAGCGTGTAGCGAGTGGCTCTCGTGAGGAGACACCACGTCGCGCTCGCGCTCGCGTTCTTTGCCCTTCCGTCCCTGAAGCGAAGGAGAAGATGGCTGCTGAACGGGGGATCCTACAACGGGGGGATGTCTGACCGTGCTGGTGACAGGAGAAACTGGTGGATGCGTGTCTGGTTGGCGAGACATTGGCTGGTAATCCGCCTTTGTCAATCCTTTGGGTAGAGGAGGAGCGACTACATAATCGATCAAAATTCGGGTCCGTCTCCTGGCAGGGGGCGGGGGAGTGAAAAGGGATTGTTCCGGAGCTATCGGGGAACTAAAAGAAGTGACGGGGTGATGGCTTGGACCAGGATCGGTAGCACTGGGAAGCTGCGAAGATGGCGGTGATCATTAACTTGGGTGTCGAACGGAGATTGATCGAAGAAAGACAAAAGACGGACCGAAATATTAACTGAACGAGACATTTGAATGTTACTTTGTAGTACGTTCTGGGCATGGAGAAGTTCCACTCGAGGTCCCTTTCAAGTGTTCACGTACTATGAAGTTCCTATTCCATTATGGTAGGTCATAGTCTGAGTTTGAAAAATCTAGTCAGAGTCGGACATTCCCGTTCTCTCACGTACGTGATGGCGGGAGGATCTTGAAATGACCTACTACATAGTTCCACGAAATCAGCTAGGGGATGCGACTGAGGACATCCAACTGAAGGTGCTGACATGGTGCCGGTCACTCGGAGGGAGTCTGACGGACTAATGAGCCACCATTCCAGATCTCATCATATACAGTGATAGCACAACAATCCGTGGCGCAATATTATTTTGGTACCACGTCTCAGGATGACTTTGATCATCAGCCAGTGAAATTTGATTGGCGTTGTTCCGCGTGCGAGTAAGTCGCACCCTTGCAAGCTTGCTTACTGTGCTAGTCCCTTCCGAACAGTCTTCATACATTGCATGAGGTGGAGGATTAAAATGTATGTCATCGGAGAAAGAGGGACGAGGGTTAACGCGAACGTTTGGACGTTCTGCTCGTGTTCCAAAACTTGTTTCTGACATATGCTGATTGCTAGTTTCTTCCTTAGCGCCATGTCAGCAACTACTCGCCAAGGGGTCTTCCTGCTCGCCCAGTGCAGATCTGCGTACCATGATGATCAGCCGATCATTCCACTGGTTACTACAGTTTCACCTTGGGGTTCCTTTTCGAGGATCCCCCTTCCTATCAGACTACTGCTCGATCTGGGCTCCGAAACCCTAGCCCCATCTCCTTAAAGTGTCAGATATAACAGCCACGAATTCCGTTGGTCATTCCGTTTACTCCCTTCATACGGGCCCGTCATGCCATCCATTGTTACCAAGATGATGCAGAGTCCACTCCTCGGAGTGCTGATGTCTATGCTACTCTATGGGGTCTTCTGCGTACAGACTTTTGACTATGCCAACAATTACGCTAATTCGGATCGGAAGCCTATCAAATGGCTGGTGAGTTTGACCTGACGAACCTGATTTGACTGGAGTCGCTCATTCAGAGGAATCGGAGCAGGTAGCGGGCATATGGTACGCTCAGCATTCCGCTTTATCCTATTGGACACGAATTGATCGAGGTCGACTGCATGGATTGTGAACCCGCTACAGGGTCCTGGAAAGTCTGCATACCGCCTTTTCGATCCACTTTGTAGAATATTACTTGATCGTGCACCACGACGAACCAGAAATAGTTTGCCGTATTGTTTGGTAAGCGCCTCTCATCACTTTCTGTGTACCTTTATGAAGTTCCACCGTGCCTAGGTCCATGGACGTGAGTTATCAAACTACTTACATAACTCTGATTTCGATGCTTACCGTCTCTTCCGTGATTTAGGCTGCCTACATCTGTGGGGTAAGCATACAAATCAACCGTTCCAAATTCTAGTTGTCAGTTGGTTGTCAGTTTCTCGTTGCCGGTGTGGTTGACCTGTAGGCTCGATGATCCCTTACCTGGACAGTGTTGACACTGCATCATACAGGTTCTTTGTATGGCGCATTTGGAAATGTAAGCCTAAATTTGTCCGTGTCAATGGTTTTTTCCATGGTTTCCTGACGGCTGGAATGTGAAGTGAGCGACCATGTTGTGATATGCATCTCTCTCGTACGTAGCCTCTCTCTGATCCCTAGAAACTCAATGTGACACATTGGGACTAGGCCGTTCTATCCACAGTCCGCACAGGTGCCTTCGATTGTTTCTTACCACGATTTTTTCTCCTCATGCTTCAAGTCATCAGGCATTGCGATCGCGAATGCCTCACTTAGGTAAAACTCAACTCTTCCAAAATTCTGCCAAGAGCCTACTGAGGCGATTGGATAGTCTCAAATATCCCCAAGCATTGCAATTCTTCAGCATAGTCCAGGTAGGTGCTATGAACGTTTTGCTACTCAGACTGATAACCTCTTCAACAGCCTACTCTTATCCTTGAATGGTGTATGTCCGTCGCGGCAGACAGCTTGATTGCCATAACGCAGTGTTACTATCTGCACAAACAACGGAACGGGATCAAGAGGTAGTTCGCACCAACGTTGTGGCTTGCTATCACTGGTCTCACTCGTCGTCTGCAGTACAGATCGAGCTATCAATAAATTACTCCTGTACACGATCAACACCGGAGTAATGACATCGTAAGCACTTTTCCGGTCTGTCTCGTTGATTGATCTGTAGTCTGATTGATTATCCAAGACTCTTCGCCATCTTCGTCATCTTCTCGGTTTGTTGCACTTTCATTTATGTCTGTTTATACTACTCTCAGCTGATATGTATCCCAGTTTCTTGCAATGCCCGGGACCATGGATTATGCCGGCTTCATTCAGGTGCAAAGTAAAAGTAAGCCTGTCTTTCCAAGTAAGATTGCCTGATTGTTTGATCAAGTTATTCAGTGTATGCAATATCCATCCTCTCATCGTACGTGCAATTCTCATCTCGACCAAGTTGCTCTGTTCAATCTCTATGATCTCTTTTAGATTGAATGCGCGGAGAGAAACTTCCCGAAGAAACGATCCAGTGGTGAACACTGCATCTCTCGAGCTCCTGCGTCAATCTGGAATCGATCCAGGTAAACGTGTACAATCGGTGAGTCACCATTTAGGACCTGTTTGTAACTCCAGCTAACCCTGATCTGATCTGCCGCTGCAGTATCCTACTACCACTTCCACGGAGCCTAGGGACAGCATGATTCCGGATGGTGAAACGGAATCACAAGTTTAATCTTTACGGTTCCTGTCCACTATCTCGGAAGCGACACGAACAGCCGGCGAAACCTTGTCAATGCAAAGCTAGACCCCAATCAGAGCTTACAAAGTGTGTGTCTCGCAGGGCGGACACGATCTCTCTAGTAGTACGAAATGTTTTTTTTTTTTCACGCCGTCTGTGCGGCTTCGATCACGTCACATCTACCCTCTTCCATTCGTGTATCCTACTCCGAGCCTCGTCGCTACGTCACGGTGATAATGTAACATGTCAACTTTCTCACGTTCGAAAGCAAGTGCTTGTGGATACCAGTGCGCGTTGCACCACGAATCCCATCAAACATCTTGAGGGCACAAGATGTTACAGTTTCGAGATAACTTGAAGAATCTCCTTGGATTCTTCCCGCACGTCCCGGCATCGTATTTCCCAGATCGACTATCAAACAGCGGCTCAGAGCACTCGCGTCATACCAGGTCTCGTACGTTGGTATTTACGCATTACGACTCAGATCGAGACTCTGAAAACGCATCTATCGCGGCTACATTCTTTGCATGACCTATTAGAGGCAGCATCAACATGGCATACAGGTATATATCGTAGTGACGCGAGCGCCGGTCCCCGACTCCAGCATATTGCGTTTCCAACCAAAGTTCCAACCGTTCGATTGCTGCTGATGCATGATGAACAGTACTTGTCAAAGTCGTAGTAGTAGAGGGGCGCGACTCGGAAGCTCCTATTTGCTTACACAATCGAACCGTGAGCTGCCCACTTCTTCGTGGAAGTCGGGAATACTACCGGACTCTACGAGACAATACTACGTGCCGCTGACAGTCAATGCACACCCGACCAATCGAAAACAAATTAAGTGCGACCTAAGTAATTCGACCAAGTCAAACAAAGTGTGGAGCACATGCACGCGAATTGCTCGATAGGTAACACAACGACCAAGTCGTAAGGGATGGAGGATGACAGGAAAAGAAAACAGCATAACGCAGGAAAGAAATGAGACTCTTTGTGCAAGTGGAAGGTGTAGAAAAGTGTGGGATTTGAGACAGAATGGGGTTTACTTGGACGAGATATTGTTGTACACTGACAGGCGTGACGTAAAGGTGGTATTGTGGTTAATGAGACTCGCACCGGTCTACTGGTTTTTGCATTCTTCGGGGTTTACTGTGCCTGCGCTAGAGCCCCCACGACCTTTTGGAGGACCACGCCTTCTTGCAGGGGGCTCATTGTCGGAGTCAGAGTCCTGCAAGGGGTGCGAGCTAAGGTCTGCAGGTCAAACACCGCATTGTTGGAGAATCATACATCGTCATCGAACTGGTCGTCATCATCCTCATCAAGCTCGTCGAAGTCATCGTCCTCGTCCAGCATGTCGTACTCGAGAGCTTTGCCGGTGAAGTAGTCAATGGCACGAGGAATGATCTGTACCATGTGAGCTATCACGTAACAGGAATACAAAGAATCGTCACCTTTTCCTTCAGATCTTCACCGATCTGGTAGTCCATCTCAAGTTTTTCTTCCAGTTCCTCAAGCTCTTCATCGTCAATGTGATCATCGTCCGAGGGAGGAGCAGGAGGAGAGAAGAAATTGAAGAATGAGTCAGTCGGTTTGGCTTTGCGGACCAAGCGCGTTCGGTTAGTATCTGATCAATCGGATCGTTAGCACGTTGCCCGAGCCAGTTGATAAGAGAGGACCCGACTTTTATTCCGTTGCTTTTTAATCTCGAACTCCTTGGTCAAGTCCTTGTCCTCCTTCCACTTGATTTCGGTGCCGATGGCACGGTCATAGACAAAGTCGCCAGCGTATCCCACCTCCTCCTGATAGAGGTATGTTTTGTCCAATACCTCATTCTCAAAGTACTCGTTAGGGCTGAAATGAAAGCTGATCATGAAACCTGGCTTGGGTTCGTCGTTGGAAAGGTAAGAGAGCCGAATATCAACAAGATGTTTTAGAGCAGCCGCGTCGCGATCAGTGATGAGGTCTGATATGCCAATGTGGTTGCGAAGGGCTGTAAGCCAAAACTCCGGTATCGCGGCAGGGCCAGTGGGAGCATCCTTTGTAAGTGGCGTGTAGGTCGGATCATCTTTCAGCGATGCCTGAACGCCAGCGGCGATCTCCTGTTGTGTGGGTGCCGATGAGCCAGAGATGATTTCGATTCGTCGCTCATAGAGTGGCTTATGCAGTTCGAGGTACTAACAAGATAAGACGATGTGAATGAGCAATTAGTTTGACTGCGCACACGACGAGAAGAGACCAAAAAAAATACTCGCGTACTTTTTTCTCGAGTTCCAAGCACTCGCGTTTGTATTGATTCTGAAGTTCGTTTTGCTTGACCTGAACCCCTTTCAAGGCCTCGACGCTGTTTTTGACATCGTTTGGTAGACCTTCGATATAACCCGAACTCTTTCCAACGAGATCGGCTAGACGACCTTGAACCATTCCGAGCATTGCGGATTGTGCATCAGGAGGAAGGTCAATGTCGCCATCTTCCTCTAGTTCATTATCTTCAGAGATGTCGGGGACGGTAGGGCGCGACAAGCCCTGTGCAATCGGGGCTTGGTTCAATGGGGTGTTCTGTGGGGTTGGTGCAGTTATATCGCCATGAGCGATGGGCAAGTTGGAAGACATGATGGCAACAAAGAAAAAAAAAACTGATGCGCTCGGACAGATGCCACCCAGACAATCAACACAAGCGCGCACAAAAGGCAAGCCTGGCGGAGTTTCGGTCTGTGCCGGTTGCAGACCCGCTAACTCATGGCCTTCAATGACTCGGATTATGCACCATGCCGCTCGTTTTCTAGTGGAACGAGAGTGCCTCTACACTCGTGACTGTGGGCGAGTCACATTTCAGCAGCTGCATGTTTTTTACCGTATGAAATCCTGCCTTGAAGACGACTGGAGAGGTATGTGAGATCTGTGCCTCGCTGAATACATACCGCAGGGGACCACGCTATGACTCCTTATAATCCACGCGGGCAGGGGTGGAAGATAATCTGATTCTGAAGTTCCACCCGAGTTCCTAGCACGTGCAGGCCTCAGGCCTCATGTGCGACGCACCGCCTGGATCGGCTTGAGAAGGATGCGCTGTTGAAATCGGGCTTCGTATGATAGGGCACTGCTTGGTTCAAATTGCGGTTAGCCCGCGCCGCACCCGCAACTTCTCTTATCAATTGCTCACCAGAACGCACTAAGATGGGTATTTTTACATTCGTATTGACTTATATAAGCACGTGGAGCTCCAACTTGAAGGTTTGGGGTAATCGATAATCAATCAAACTATATACGATCCGTACCCACGACTTCCATCGCCGCCCGTGTTACGTATGTTGTTTCACTTCGATGAACGTACTACCCGGTCAATAAATACGTGAATCATAACGCAACAATGTCCGCTTAACCTACAATCATGAGACACTGCCAAGAGCATCATGTATGTATTCACGTTATCCGCAATGCTAGAACATTCAATCAGCTCACACGTATACCTTCATGCAAGTGAACAGCGATATTCTAGTTTCTCAGGCTATGAGACATTACAAAGTGCCCGAACAAAATATCAACGAGTATGGGAATCAATCAATAGGTACTGGTATCACGTTTTAAATAGAAATGGATAGCCATGCTCCGGTACTGGTGTGCGAGGAATACCAACTGATGGGTCCGATTGATCCTCATCCAGATATCCAAGTGCTTATCAGACCGCAAACAAAAATCCGCTAGACACCGTCGGTCGAGTCTACTATGCACGCTCCTGCGGGATGTTACCCAAAGGGAGCGTGAACCAACTCTCACCCTTGACGAGGAGATCACTGAGACCGCAGTAGTATGCGATCCCGGCTGTCACGATACCAAACGCGCCGCCAGCCTTGGTCAACGAAACTGTTCCAGACCAAGCACCAGCGGCAAGGAGGAGGAAAGTCACACAAAGAGAGACAAACAGCGAGATAAGGCCAAGATTGCGACGCAGAGATCCGATGCTAGAGAAAAAAAAAGTGCTTCAACCATACGCTCCGTCGAATTCGCTGAAAAAAACTTACAGGAACATGAAGGTCAGAAGGAACCATGTGATCAAGTAAATGCCCAGTGCCTGATCGAGCTCATCCGCAGAGGTGTACGCCGAGAGAATGCCGGACCCGGGGATCAAGATAGCAGCATAGGACATCCAGAAGGCACCATAAGAAGTGAATGCTGTACGACCGTCAGCCAAATCAATTTACACGACAACTACCAAAAGTGAGCGAATAAAAAATGGGCGCAGGCGTGATATCAATCTGGAACCCTAAAGGGTCTATATGACAAGAGATCGGAGCGGCCCGAAGAAAGTGGACATTGGTGGGATATCCGAAGGTAAACTCACCAGTTGCTCCAAACACGTTACCGCGGGGGAACTCCCACATTCCGGCCAAGAATTGGGCAAGACCGCCAGAGAAACAGGCCATGCCGACAACAACGTTGGGGGTGTGGATACCTCTTGCGTTTACATTATACAGAGAAAGAATGAATGTGGTTGATGCGAACGAGAACAGGCCACTAAGGTGGGGCAATGGGTGAGCGGTACCGTAGGCGTTGATAAATGGACGGAACCTACAGTGCACCGGGGTTGGCAATCTTGGGTGTGCGTGGCGCAGGCCGTTCATAGTTGGAGATAAACTGGGTTTGAGAAGTTTGTGCTTTCTCGGCGTCGGACATGACGGTGATTTGGAAGTGGAAGAGATGGATTAGAGGGAGAAAAAAAAAGAGAAGGCGATGGATGCCAACCAAGTGTCCGCTGGGCCTTTTATCTATTCGCATAACAAATTTAAAGCTGCCGAATTGAATTACGGGGCAAATAGATGCTCACAAGGCAATGCTATGCCCGAAGGAGCGTTATTGTACGTAATGAAATAAACCTACTAAGCGAGCTAACCGCTGACCCGGGACCTGCCGCACTGACGTGTCAATGTTGACTTGAAGGTACCGTGACTCACTGATCTTGTGCGGCGGTTGGTCGGTATAATTGTCATAGCAAAGAGTGGACTTGTCTGGTAGACCAATCGACGGCGGCGTCGATGGAAAGTTTGGCACTCACGCGCACGGACAACTTTCCCTGGTCGATCTTGGCATTGTCACGTGTCACGCAACAAGGTTGCCCAGGCCCTTGGCCTCGGCGTTTCATCAGAAGCGCGTCGATCGCTTAGAATCTGGCAGCTTCTCGGTCCGGTGGGTCAAACTAAAAAATTGCTCGAAGACGGCGGTCGCAAATTTTCTGCCTGCAGACTCTTCTAGGAATGGACGAGGTGTTGTGCTGCTAGCTGCTCAGTATAGGAGTTACGCTAACTGCTAATAGTCAAATGTAGGCCGCTTGCCGTAACTTATTTCTCCGACTTACTGTTGACGTTGAATTCCAAGGCCGTCGGCTTGCGCCACTTGTGCGTCCTACTACTACTACTTTCAAGGCTCGTTTCTTCGGCCCACCATTTTGACTCTGGACCTGACAGCGTTTCTTTGGCATGGCCAGCATTATGACTTCCTGTCAGTGCCACGTAGTCACTCGATCTCAACCGAATTCACCTACAATACTGACCCTGGACCTGACATGCGCTCTGCGATTCTCACATCTCGTAGTTAAGGCTGCGAACCCTGTCAGCATGCCCTTTGAAGTCACGATCCGGGCGGTGCAAGGCTAGGGTTGACGCCGGTTAGGTCAGTGACGGAGGCTACGAGTACGTGACCCAGGCGGTGTACCCACTGGTTCCTTTAATTTGGTATTGACACCCAGGCAGGTGGGTGTCACTGAACGCCACTCTGTTTCCTCCGACTCGTGTTCCAGGGACAGCGATTGCTGCAAAGGCATATGTAAGTATTTCAAGAGAATCATTCACACTTGTCCCCGCTTCAAGTTCTCTCGTAGTCATGTGATCTACCATTCGCGTGTTCCCAGCATTCCTCGAAGCCCTACTATGTATCCACTTTCCTGAAATCACAACTCAAAGGATCATACCCATTGATCTAGGAACTGTTTCGTGCCATGCAGCTGTATCAAATCCACCTTACCCCCGATGGAATATGTGAGCCCTTTATTTCCTCACCTTCTCGTCGTCATAGACTCAATTGGCTCTCGAGTACGATTGCGCAGTGGACCTGTTGAAGGGTTCATCCTATGATATCAGTCCCGACTCGTCACATCACATGCTTGATCACGTTCGTTCCGCTTCCCAGACTACCCAATACCGGACTCATCTAATGAACAGAAATATTATGACATCGTGATATCGCCCATGACATCGAATTGGTATGGGTACGCCCGATAATTCATTCAGCAAACAGTTTTATCAGTTTTTCTTTTCTTTTCACTAGGCGATGCGCCACAACAAGAAATTGAGGCACTTCGAGCGAATCTGGACTGGTGCCTGCGTAATGTAGAAGAAGTTGAACAGCGGGTTGAAGAACTTGGATTCTGGTAAGTTGAAAAGTGCTGGTCTGAGAATGGTACGCATGATGATTTCGGGTCTTACTCAAGTGCCAATCTTCAAATTTGTCTGCGCTTCCTGCTATGTTGGTCATGCTGAGCACAATGCCTTTCGCGTTGCAGGTAGGCTCGAGAACTTGTCCGGCAGCTGTCCCGTTCTTAAATTTGTTACCGACAGTACTGAACCATGTTTGAACACAATTGCCGCCACCGGACACGATATTCTCTGCATTCAGTGTCCTAACACATTGGCGCTACATGCGTGCCACCCGTAACCACATCCCGCAAATGACGCTTGACTACGGCCCCAAAACTTGTCACCAACTTCGTCATTTACTCGCCTCACGCGCAAAATGAAAGACTGATCAGCTACAGCAGCCTATCACCAAGTTCCATCTCGTGACAGGCAAACAACGCGGTTGACTTGTCATGTGCTTTGTCGACATTATTGGACTTGGGCATCGTTACGGGGACACCGATCGACACATCCCAATTAGTTTGAATCGACACACACGGGTAACAATCGGTATTACCATGGCCTGGAACCTTCCAGCCTTTGTTCTTTTTGTCTTCCTTGTCGGATCATGCGTGCCCCTGACTCAGGACCTGAGATCTCCATGGTAGTGTTTTGACCAGTAAGATACGCCGCTCTGTATTTCAATGTAGCCAGCGCGCGTGTCAGCTTATCTATTGTTAAGATACCTTCGATCGGGCCCGAGAGGCAGAGAGGTGAGTGGTTGATGAGTCGCCATGTTGTTGAAAAAAATGGTTGTGATCCCTATGTAAACGGCCCGATATAGCTCTCGCGGTGCGTTGACCAATCGAACACTCTGGAAATAGTAAGGCTAATATTCCCATCCTCCAGGTTCCCTCCAAGTCCGACCCCATATGTACTATGAATAAGTCTCCCACGTGCTTCCGGTAAAACCGGAACATGATACTGTACTTACCTCGCACGGTGCCGTCCATGCGGGCTGGAATCGGATGTGTTCTCAGCGCTCTGAGAAGAATTGATCAAAAGTGAAATGGCAAGCTGTTGGATTCTTTACAGGCTAATTTTGTCCGAAGTTCGTCTTCCCATTCTCACACGATGAAACTAATACCGGTGAAGGATCATGCCATCAAGCTTCGACTTCATTTAAGTGTTTGCATAGTCCAAATTCCAGCCTTCCGATGCGGCGGCAGGCGTCCTAAAATGGCAGATCTACTGCATCTGCCGTGTATTATAGTTCATGTCACAAAGTAGTTGGCATGACACCACAAAAATATCGGGGACGAGTCGATTGTGACAACATGTGCCACCCGACCGCGGCAGGTTGCTTCACGTTAGACTTCCCCTAACACCGCATAACCTATATGAGACCGAAGTTATCTCGACACGTATCCACTGTCATTGCACTCGTCAGAGTCGTCACGATATTGAGTCTTGTCAACGCATGGCACAGAGATAAATTTCGGCTGATCATTTGTCGTAGAGCGTCAATGCGAATCGGCATTTCCCTAGCCAGGGGTCTTGCGGTCGACCTTTTTCCCACTCCAATCCAATGTGGCTGCCAAACAACAAACGCATTCTCATGAGCCAGCGGCGACGCCGAGTACTTGACGCCGAGCCATGAAGGAGGGTATCCTTGGCCGTGGTGTCAGTGAGTGACTGTATGTCCTTTCTTAGAATCTTACAGGTTTACATAAAATGGCGTGTTCAGATCAGTGCAGCCAGAAGTTCGTCCACATATGACCCATGGGACATGTTTGGAACAATCTAAGAAGTCGCATTTAATGAGGCAAGTAGTTGATTAAGAAAGATGTCGCCAATCACCGCTCCGGTGACTTTGGATGACAGCGGTGGGTTTCGACTACCGAAAGCTTATAATGGCGTTATCATAGATCGATGGACTCGCTTTCCACAGGACCCTGGATTCCTGGATGATACAACAAGTGGTGCAGTACCGTAAGTACTTCACTATGAAACCTACTACAGTACTTATTGGGAAAGTCAAAAAACAGGTCACCGTCTGGACGAATTCATTCGGAGAAGATACCTTGCTCTGATATTCGGGAGTGATGGCTGGAGGTTTTTGCGGATCATTCAAGTTGTTGGATCCGAGTCCGCCGGTCACCATTTTTCCAGACTCCAGAAGGTATCTGGCTTCGGAGACTCTCGTTCCGAGTCAGCTCTAGGGTTCAAAAAATCGGGCAACATTATTAATTTACATACTGTCAAAATTCTAGGGTTTAGGCTAACAGAAGCACCCACTGTCAGGCGTTTGACAGACAACTGGCAGGAAAGGTTTCTGCACATTCCTTACTGTTCGAGCCGATACTTTTAGCACGAGGGCACAAGAAATCGTGAACTCGATTTGATTTTGATATGGTCGGAAGGTATTTACTGGACAAAGCAGACGGCCGCCGTGATTGCATAAAAGAGATTACTACACATGCGTACAGGTACACAAACTCCATCCTTTTTGCAGTGAGTCAGGACGCTGATCTCATCCCATTCTACGTTACAAAACTACGCCGTCGCCGCGCAGGGGCAGGGCCCGGATCAGATCAGGTGACAGCGGAGGTTTCGTGGCGTGCCTGAAAAAGGTTACCGTTGACAGGAACACATTGACAAACATTCGCTTCCACCCGTAGAAATGATGAAGGGCCTGCCTAGGGTTAAAAATCAACCCAGGTCCATGCTTGACAGCTTCTCTTGAAATATGGAACACAGAGAAAACTTATTATTTAAGATCGCACACGTCAAGCGTCGTAGTACGACTCTACGACCGTGCCGACAGCCTACTCTGGATGACTGCTGCGTTAAGATCGATCAAGATCTGCCATAAATTCGAAAATTATCCGGAAGAGAAATAGCTATTCCTATGGTCAATCTTCTCATTAAAGGTCCATCAAGTGCTGTCGAGGCGTGACGCGGCAAGCTGTATTTTTGTCATTTCGTAAAGATAGATCCAGACTGAGGCAAAACTGGTGCGTGTTGAATTTTTACGACGCCGCATCTCTATGCACCCGACTCGGAACGGAGGTTGGACCTCAGTCCGTTTCCTACCCCATGATGAGGGTATGAGCCGAGCAACCTTAGATGCCTCCTCACCTCTGTGAAGAACGATGACGTTCCTCTTTGAACCACGCACGCGGTTACCCTACGTCGTTTGCCCTCCGAACTCATCGCAGGGGAGAATACGACAGTTCTCTCTCGCTGTCTGAACACCGTCTTACCCGCACGACTTCGCCGTGGCTGGCGGGGATCTGTCAGAGGGTTTCACAAGTGGCCAGCTACGAAGGTGAGTCTATTTAAATTTAATTAAGAAGTTCCTTTACGGGTTCCACACGATCAACAACCGGTTTACAAGTTGGACATGCATGTCCGAATGGCAAACGTCCGAATAACAACGACCTCGGATGCGCTTGACAGATCAAAAATTATATCTCCGATGGAGTCGCGGGCCGGTGATGATTAATATTGTGAGACGGGCGCCGCATCTTGATACCGGATCCGATTGGTTGCACCCAACATTCAAGTTCCTTGGTATCAGCGTCTCTTCGTACGTGCATCCCGTGCTCAGCGCTCAGCACACACTGTGTCGTTGAGTAGTTTTTCTTTGTGTTCCTTTTTTATCTTCGTAGCTGCACATATCGACGAGTGATCTTTTCCACGTCATTTTTTCGCTCCCAAATTGGCGTAAGTCCTTCGCTCGGCCCGATGATCCCGAGAATTGATGACGTGATCGATCGATTGATCAGTTGGACATATCCAGGGACCACGATTGGTTGTATGAACTAACTCCCATTTTTTCTTGGCCCGAATAATATTGGCAATATACCACCAGAAAACATACATATCCACATGGATCGATCTGCATCACCTAAGAATATTATACAACGCGATCGACATAGCATACATTCTGTAAGCATCTCCATCTTGTCTGAACCAATGAACAATGAAGTTCTTTCTTTTCTTCCAGAGAACAACGAGGGCTACAATGATGATATACCGTGTTCAGCCATAGAGTAAATGTAACGAGTACGCCGTCAATGCAGTCATCGTGATGAACATGAGAATGTATTGTGGAATGAGAAACACTGAGAGATGTGTCGCATTTCCAGTTCCAGAATATACTTGCGTCAACAAAACCTGGTCGCGGAAGAGGAGTTAATAATCATTATGATGCACCCTAGCCATGAGATTCCGTACCTGAGCCGTCGCCGTTGGCAAGCACGACATAAAGCTGCATGATCACATTCAACATGGTGTGAGCTTGCGCAAAAGGGAACGCAGCGAGATAACATACATGCATACGAATCGTAATAGTTTGTCATTGGCGTCTAGTAGTCCCGCGTTGGTAAGTCCTTGGATGATGAGTACGCCAAGGACGGGCATGATAACCATCCGCCCAATGGCCAGTGCGCCAACAGCTCCGAGTGGAAGAGAGCGGATGCGCCCTTCGGGAAGTTCTAATCTTGCTAGTGCCGAGCCAAGGGTCATCAGTCCCAGTGGAACGGAAGCATTCCCAAGGAATACCGTCGTGTTTAATATGATAACAAGCGGAGGTTGACCATCCGGCGCAGGTGGCATATTTACACCAGGAACACCAGGAACGAATAATGCTTTGAGGACGGGGACGATCGATATGATAAAAGCCACGATGATGGAAAGAGAGCAAGGCATACAGAGTGTTTGAAGGAAACTGAGTAGAAAGCGAGCGAGACGATGACGTGAGCGAACGGGTGGTTCACTTTTATTTTCGGTCATTTCTGTGGTGCAGTGCACAATCGTTGCAGTTGTCGAAGTAGGGGCATCATGTAAATCAAGGGTCGGGGAGTGTGCCATCTCGTGGTCGTGGTCGAGGTTTTCGGTTCTCGGTCTTCCACGATAGAAAAAACCCTTGAATGAGACAACCGCACGCTCGGTTGCTGCACCGAGATGTTTCTGTTTGGATTTTAATCGCTCCCGTACAGCCTCACCCGTAACATCCGGTCCTTGGAAATCCATTGCCACCCAATTGGAACCTCCAAGTGGAAAGAGAGTGATCTGATTTGAATGATGTTACATCACGTGAGATTGAAGAAAACTCGAGGCAAACGTACAAGAAATACGAGCAAGAAGGGGGCCAAATAGGCAATTGCCAAATTTTGATCTGATATGCCATTGAACGGCGCGGCGGCTGTGAGGGACATAACGACGGATGTTGCTGATGATATCATCAGGGGGAAATCTAATGTGTGATGGTAAATTCGGACTTACGAATATCCCCAACATTGCCCCATCCACCAGCGGCCAAGATTCCATATCGAAAGCGATGTGGAACCCAAAATACTTGTTTGATTATCCACGATATCACGATGCCGATCCCTTCGTACAGCAATGCGACGAAGATGAGCGGACCTGAAGAAACCGTGGTAGTTACTGATATGATATGAGAACTACGCGCTTTCTTACCGAATACACCGATGTTCGAAGAACTGAGTGCCGGGACGATCTTGGAAAACATGAGACTTGGCAGAGTGATATTCTTCGTTGCCCAGAGTTCTTAGTCGATGTGCCTTTTCGAGTGAGCTGACTTACGAGTACAAGTTGCCCAGCTGCGCGGGCTGCCATGGCAGGGAAAAGCCCCACTTTGGCTACGATAAATCCCGCTGCAACACAAAAAAACCTGTGTGGAAGACTGCGATTAGTTTTTTTTTTTTGGAGAATGTAATGGGTCAGTTGGACGCACAAACGGATGAGCGGTTGAACAGACACCCAGATGAGCTGGCCGAGGGGAATCATGAAAGAGGAGAGTTAGGGAATCCCTGAAAGGCCCGTCTTGAAGAATGAAATCCAAGTTCAGGCACTCATGAGTCAAGGGCCTCAGGGTGCATACTGATTTGTCGTCCGATGAGTCTCGGTCTTATCATCAGCCGTATGGCATGAGAATTATTGGAACCGAGAAAAGAGTGGCCCCTGTGGTGAAACCTTGACTCTGCACGGCGTAAAGTTGACTCTTGCACAGCCCATAGCATTGGTCAGTAGCAGGAATCTGCGACAATGCCGTACAGTAAGAAGCAGCATCGACCAGACACGGAGTCCATCCGGGTTGAATGCTCATCTTTTACCCTAATCGGCTTCGGGAGTGTAGTCCGATGTCAGAGATAGTAGCCGAGTCCAAGTTTGAAAGCAAGTCATACTCGCCAGATGCAATGCAGCAAGATGAAACGGCCGGTCACTACTAGCATGGTGGTCAGAGTTCTAGACCTCTGCTGGACTAGGTTTTTTAGTCGCCAAACACGGTTCGCTTTATTGAACAAAAGTAGGGCCTGGTTCCGGAAAACCTATATCGGCTGCGACGTGAGTTACACAAGGTATCAAGCTGTACTTACCAACTAGCATCCGCACAGCCTCGATCAGGTTTGTCGTGTCTAACAATTTCGTTCAATGGGTGGGTTAGAATGTTGTTCGGACGAAGGTAATCGCATCAATCACTGATCAGTACCTGTCGCAGTCATCTCGCTTGAGAAACACTAATTATCACTTCACAGAGGCCCGAGAAAAAATAAAATCTTGAGGCATGGCAGTCATGCTACAGGATCAAATTATGCTGAAGTCGTGGTCCGTGTCCATGCATGCGAAAATGGAGAAATCTGTACAAAAAAAAGACCAGAGAAATGAATGCGCGTATAGAGTGATGGTTCGCTGGCACGTACTGAATCATGACCGCGTGTTGACTCATCTTCAACTCGCTGCATGGAAGCCCTGGTAACTAAGTAGCAGGTGTTCTGGCACTGGCACATTTGCGAATTTTATGTCAATCTGAATGTCGAATGCCGACTCCTTTCCTGTAACGTCCAGGTCCATGTCATGTCAGGAACAAAGGGGGTAGTATTACACGCCATCCCCTTGAAGTAAACAACCGACTGTTGAAAACTTGCCGTTGTATTTATAGCCGTTGTCGGTGACGGAGTCAAGTCGAAGTGGTACTACTTCACGAGGTCACGTGGCCCGCGTCTTCCACTGAATGGGCTACGTCAGTACTTGTTGAACTGAACAGCAACCAGCAACCAGCGCGGGCTCATCCGCCGAGTCACGACACGGTACCGTGTAGCAGCTTACAATCCTGCAGAGACGACAAAGCAATTTTGGTAGACATGTCCTCGCGCGGCAGCCCTTCTGTCCTCAGTGTTCGGTCGTCGTCAGGTATTCGGTCATATTGGGTTCAATTGGCATTCGTGGCTCACCATTCGAGCGCTTTCAGGCCCAGCAGAGCCTTTACAGCAAGTCAGGTTGCTCTCAGCTCTCAGAAGTGGTATGTGGCCACCATAGTATGGCAGATCTGGGTTACTGATGAATACCTCCTAGGCGACCCTGCTCTTATTCATCCATTCCTGACCGAAATCGGCAAGGAGAGACAAAACTCATTCGACGGTGAACTAAACACGGGCGCCGCAGCTTTGCACCTCGGGATTCGCTGCGCTTCTGGTGTGTCTGAATCCTGTGTCCGGAGAGTGTCACTTCGTCTGACGGTTTCGTTTGCAGTGGAAACCATACAGCTTCTCTTGTCACACAGAGCCATCTCACCAAACGGGATACATCCACCCGGGAGCGGTACTACTGCCCTCCACCTCGCGATGTCGCTCGGGCGCACCGAAGTAGTGTCTCTCCTCCTCGATCAGCCAGGGATAGACGATACCCTCCGCGACAGCCACGGACGCACATGCAAAGATGTTGCGAAGGGGAGGGAAACTATCCAGGTCTTGAATGGTGAGTTTCCTGCAGTCAACCCTTCGCCTTATACCTCATCTACCCCAGATTCGCGATCCTTCCTAAGTGCATCATACAGATCGCTGCTGCACTCATATGCACTCACCCCTTTGAACAACCAACCAAGCCAAGCCCTCATATCCCTACTAGAATCACCGCGCGCCAAGGGAATCGATCTTTCTTATCTCGACGACACGACCGGATCTTCGCTTTTACACGAGGCAACACGTCGGAGAGACTTGCGGTTAATTGAACTTGTTGTGCGTGCAGGAGCAGATGTGTTCGTGCGAGACCGGAAAGGAAAGATGGCCTATGACGGATTGAGCAAGGATGATCGTGTGAGGGTATTTTTGCGCCAATGTGAGCTTCTGTCTCCATCTCCTCTAAATCTTCTCTGAAGCACTGCTAGTTGCGAATCATGATCAGTCATTGATAGATGTACCTGTCTCTGAACCACCTGTCCTGAAGGGGTACCTGAACAAATATGCAAATGTTGCTAAAGGGTACAACACTCGATGGTTCGTCCTCAAAGATGGTGTTCTTTCATGTTAGTGGGATTGTTCTGTCGCCATAAAACAGTTATAACATAGTTTTCCGTAGATTACAGACATCAGGAAGACGAAGAAATTGCCAGCAGAGGCGCGATTTCGATGAAGACGGCTGTTCTCAAAACTGGTACGGGCAAAGAGAAAACACGCTTCGAAGTTTACTCGGCGCTAGTGCGCGGTCACACGACAGGGGTACAGAAATGGTACATGCGGGCGAACCACCCTGTTGAGGCAGCACGATGGACACAGGCGATCAACAAGAGTATGGAATGGTACCGACGCGATCCTGATAAATCCCTTCCAGGTCGACAGAGCATGGAAAGCGACAGGGGTGCGTTGCGCCCAACAAAGATCCGGACTAGCTTTCAGTCAGGGGTATCTACAATGAGAGAACTCGGGACGCATAGTTTGCGGGGAGACCAGGCATCTCTGCTAGACGCAACAGATGATACTCCAATTGGCCGTGACGTATCCAAGGACAGCATCCACGCCCTCGATGAGGAAGAGGAAGAAGAAGCACCGTATCGTCACGACGGTTCGTCGGCATCAGAAGTAACACCAAGTCAACCTCCTCACAACAGCAGTTTCGATCTGCACGGGAACTCTGTTGCGGCGCAGATGGAGCTTACTGTACAGCTACTTTCCGGATTATCCTTACCATCGGACGCACATCAACGAACGCAAGAACTCAGAGACGCTGTCAAAGAATCTTTTACCACAGTCCAGTCGATGATGAACGAGTACCTCCAAATGGCAAAAGAAAGAGAAGAATGGTGGAGGGCACAACTCCAACGAGAGCGCGAACGACAAATGATATGGGAAGAAAGCTTGAAGACTGTAGTTCGCGAAGGAGAGGTACTTGAGAAAGAACTTCGAGCTCGCTCTCGCAAACGTGGAAGTAGATTCTCGGTTGCGGGATTTGAAGATACTGGGTTTGGGACAGTAAAGCAACGGTCACTCTCATCAGCCGCCACGTCATCTGCCGTGCCTTCTGCCCAAGCCTCTACTTTCTTTACAGCGGTGGAAACGCCCCCTCTTTCACTATCCCCTGTCCCCGGTGCTGATGGTTCCCAGTCGCCTATAATTTTGACTCCCACGCAACGTCGCATATCACGATTAGCGTCACCATCTCGCGCCGCAGTTGATGAGATCGAGGACATGCACGACACAGACGAAGAAGACGAGTTTTTCGATGCCATTGAGTCGGGAAATCTACCGAATCTCATCGTCAGCGAACTTCTTACAAGCCCCACCCACTCCACGACTGCGTTGCCGTTTGTCATCGACCTGGAGCCTTTCCTGGGATACCAACATCTAAGGACCGAGTTGCCAATCGGGAAAGATAACCGACCATCTACCAGTCTTTGGTCTGTGTTGAAGCACAGCATTGGAAAGGACCTGACGAAGATCAGTTTCCCTGTATTTTTCAACGAACCCACGAGCATGCTGCAGCGAATGGTAGATGGATACACTCTTGCACCATTACGTAAGCTTACCCTATCTCCAGGCAGAGGACATGGAATTTTCTGAATGCCGTGAGTGTCTCATGTTCCTTCTTGTAGATTAGGTTTGACCCTTTCATGTGTAGTTGACGTGGCTGTCCAACAGAAGGACCCCCACCAACGCATAGCTTTTGTTGCCGCTTTTGCGATGTCTAACTATTCATCAACTGTTGGCCGCATAGCCAAGCCATTCAACCCTATGCTTGTGAGCAAGACGTTTCATTTTCACCCGAATATGCATTTACATCTCGCATAAGAGTGAAACATTCGAATACGTCAGATTAGACAAGGATTATCGATATATGTCTGAGCAAGTTAGCCATCACCCACCTATTTCTGCATGTTGGGCCGAGTCCCCCAATTGGCACTATTATGGCGAGGTACGGGTCTGACCTTCAGTGGACATATCAAGACTAATCATTCTGTAGGTTGATGCTCAGAATAGGTTTATGGGCAAGTCGTTTGAGATACGACCTACTGGCGTTGCGCACGCCGAACTTCTGCTACCCGAAGAATGGGCACCACGTTACCCCAAAACGACGACTGTTGGGGGCCAGAAAAAGATAGTGGAGCACTACTCATGGAAAAAGGTGACTACGAGTGTTTCTGGCTTTATCCTTGGGTCTCCTACCATTGATCACTACGGTGACATGATTGTCAGTACTCCATACCGTCTTGGTCTATGCACCACTGAGAATAGAGTTGAATCTAGGTCACAAATCATCGTACTGGAGATCGATGCATTCTCACGTTCAAGCCAAGAGGGTGGCGGGGCAAGGACGCATACGAGATCTCAGGATCAGTTAGCAATTCGGATGGCGAAATCACCTATGAGATTGCCGGTCGTTGGAACAGTCAACTCATCTGTCGTGCTGTCGGTACTGGCAGCGGATATCTACATCCTGATGCGACCGTCGGCAGCCCTACTTCGCCGAATTACATGGCAGAGTACATCCTATTGTGGAGGAACTCTGATAAGCCACCTGCGCCTTTCAACCTCACGCCATATGCAGTCACGCTGAACGACTGTCCAGTGGATACACTCAAACCATTCCTGTGCCCTACCGACTGTCGCCTGCGGCCCGACCAACGTGCGTTCGAAATGGGCAAGTATGAACGCGCCAATGAACTGAAGCAGGAGCAAGAGGAGAAACAACGAGCCACGCGACGCGCACGAGAGGACGGCAGACTTTCATCCCACCGACCGAGATGGTTCACTGCGGAAACGGATGGTGACACGGGGGAGCGTGTATGGACGCCTTCCCGTGTGGATGATGATATTGAATATTGGGTGGAACGGGAGAGGGCGTGGAAGGAGGGGGAACCATGGAAGGACGTGGATGATATTTTCATCGAGGACATACCTTGAAATTGGTTTTTAGACATGTCGACTGATCAATCGTCTTAGGAAAGTATACTATATTTGTTGTTACTGTAACTATAATAACTGCTACTCTTGACTCCATTCGCAGTGGGCCCATAGACCTTCTTGTGTTCGAATAAAGTGATGCGGCGGGCAATGATACTGCGTCCGATTCGACGCCATGTTGCAAGCGAACACCCGTGGCCCTGATGGCTCAGTTGGCTAGAGCGCAGGTCTCATACGTCCGTATGACCAGGTACGATGCCTGGGTAATCCTGAGGTCGCAAGTTCGAGCCTTGCTCAGGGCAGTTCGTTTTCTTTTTCGTCTGTTGACACCTCTTCCGATGAATCCAAGACTTCCCCCAACAAGTCATGGATCGAAGCAATTACTACTACGAAACGCGGGTTCGAGGTTTCAGGTTGCTTGGATGGACCATTCCCCGTTCAAACGCAAGATCCTTATCGCGGCGACTTGTTGAGAGAATGCATGAGAAATCTTGATAACGAACAGTTGCCACGAACCTTCAAGCTTCAAGTTCCACTTCAAGGGCACTGGCTGATATTACTATGTCGTCACCCCTCACAAACGATCTCGACAATCTCGGCCTTGCGGCGGCGCTTGCCAAAGCCCGCAAGAGCTATCGCGAAGGCGGCGTCCCCATTGGCGCCGCCCTCGTCTACCACGGTACCTCGCCGGGCGACGCAGTCAATGCAGCCGTCCTGGGATGCGCACACAATCAACGAATTCAAAAGTCGTCGCCCACGCTTCACGCTGAGATGTCCGCTCTCGAGGACGCGGGCCGGCTACGCCCAGCCGTCTACAAACACTCGACTATGGTGGGTTCGTTCCCTGCCGTTCCTAACATCGCACGCTGGGATGTTCGTGCGTTCGTCGCAACGTGAGACTAACTGATGTCTGCGGGACGGGCCACACAGTACACGACCCTCAGGTGCGTTTGAGTCGTCGTCGAGGCCTTGCGCAAGATGCTGATGTCATGTCCAAAAGTCCCTGTAGCATGTGCACAGGCGCCATCTTGTTCAATAAGATACCCCGCGTCGTGATCGGGGAAAACGCGAACTGGGTGGGTGGCGAAGAGCTGCTCAAGAAAAGAGGTGTCGAGGTCGTCGTATTGGACGACCCAGAATGTAAAGCACTCATGAGTCAGTACATCAAGGAGAACCCAGAGGTAAGCCAATGACGAAAATGTTTCACTGCATGAAATCTGCATGACAACTCTACGTGAATGCAGGACTGGAACGAGGATATCGGGGAATGACTGTAATGCTGTCTGTCTATAGCTCAATCACTGAAGAGAAACGTCACGTGCGTTACGACGGACGACAGATGCAGACTGGCGTACCGTCATGGCGCTGCAATGGTCGTAGTGACCGCCTCTCCAAAGCCGTCTTTTGTGACCTCTCGGAAGCTGACTTCGAGAGAACCGGTGTCTGATACAGTGGCTTGGACCTGCACCGCCGTTTTGCCCTTGATGGGATGTTGAGGTGACAACGAGAACGAGGCCAAGTATGCTTCTTTGGTTAGCGTTTTTTCTTTCACTTCCTCTTCTTCCTCTTCTTCCTCTTCCTCTTCATCCTCGAGCTTCGGCGGCTTCACATGATCTATCCTGATGCCCTCCTTCACTTCCCACAGCTCGAAACCAACTTTTGTGTCGGCCGCACTGGCATCTACCTCGAACACTAGGGTTCTACGACAGGGGAGAGGTGTCTCCTTGAGAATGAGAGGTATCCAAATACCCCCTAGTGATCCTGCGGCGTCCTGTTGAGGCACGAGCAGTCCGATCGTCCGGCTGGTTGCAGCTACGCTGGTCACCTGGTTCTCCTTGTTGAATGTGTCTAACAGTTCTTCAGACGACTCTTGGGCGAGCAACACGAGCAAGTGTGCTTGCAAGGCGCATCCTCGCGCGAGGATCGTGGTTGGGTCACCAACGCCCCCACCGACGACAGTACCCGCTTTGAACGGTGTGATGATAGACTCGGTGAACCCTTGGGACAAGGTCTCATCCAAGCCCGGCAGCGAAGCTGACCCGCCGATGTACACAATCTCGTCGATATCGTAGAGATCGATCTCGGCGCTCTCTATCAATTCCTTGACCTTGGCATACACCTTGTCGTAAATTGCCCGCACTTCCATATCGAAGCGGAGGCGGTTGATGGACCCGGTATAGTCAAGGCCATCCTTGAGTGACTCGACCGAGCACGTCGCGGCGCCCGGACTCGCGCTCAACGTGCGCTTGGTATGTTCCACCGCAAGGCGGAGTTTCGCCTCTGCGCGTTTATCCTGGGGATCCGTCGCTGGTGCAACCGTTAGCGGCATCTTGGTTTTCCTGGTGAAATCTTTGGCGAAGAATCGGATGAGTTTGGAGTCGATCTCGTCTCCACCGACCGTCGGGTCTGAGAGCGTAGCCAGTGCATATGCGAGGCCTTCGCGAATGGAGAGAAGGGACAGTTCGAGGGAGGACGCGCCGAGATCGACGATGAGCTGCGTTCGATCGTTTGGGACGCCGTCTGTGCTGTCGGATGTGCAGACGGCGACTGCACCAGCATCGTCAAGGAACTGGAGGACGTGGATTCCTGCGTCTTCGGAGGCCCTGGAGAGTGCTGCTCTCTGCGCGTCGTCAAACCAAGAAGGTATGCTGATTACCGCGCCTGTGACTTTTGTGCCGAGGAAGTCTTCGGCGGACTGGCACAGGGAGCTGAGGAAGATGGTTGTGACCTCGGAGACGGTGAGGATGCGCTCCACCTCTACCGGTTCGGAACGGGGGGTGGCTACCTGCGAGGCCGCAGGCGTGTTGGTGGCGGTAACAGGCATGGGCGATGGAGCGGGTTGAAGGACTTTTACTTTGTACGCGGGTGTATCTGGCAGAGAGGGATGCTGTATGACGGTGGTAGAGACGGATAATTTGTCCTGAGGAATCTCTGAAAACCTGTCGACGTGTTGAGCGAGAGGCGTTGTACGGAACGAGGGTGAAAGTACTTTTTTCCGAGGAGATTGCGGAAGCCCGTGATGGTGTTTTGAGCATTCTTGACGAGCTGTTGCTTGGCTTGGTTTCCGATGTACTGTGATCGCGAGTGATCGTCAGTCGCGTCGGATGAGAGAAGAGATGGCGTACCATCTCTTCGCCCTGGAAAGCCAGCGCACAGGCGATCTGGCGTTCGCCGTCCTCGTTGGCTATGCATTCCGCGACGCCTTCCTGTATCACAAGAGACGTCAACCTCTGAATGTGAATGGAGAGCGCTGGAACGGACCTTTGTGAACAGGGCAATGGAGGCATACGAGTTACCGAAATTTATGCCTACGATGGGTAGTGTGGATGTCTCGAGGGGCGTCTCTGCGCTTCCGTTTTGAGCTGAACCGTTTGGCGGCATCGTTAACAACGTTCGAGACGGCGCATCTCGATCTTTTTTTTTTCTTCTGTTACGGTGGCTGAGGTAAGCCAAGTAGTACTATATGTGTATCAGATTAGATGCCAAGATCAGACCATCACCATGTCTCGCGCCAGGACGCGTCTGCAGGCCGTGCAGAACGCACTCTCAGGCTTCAGTACCAATAGCGAGATATTTTCTTTTCTTCTCCCTGATCGGACAAAGGTAGACACCACTCACTCGTCCAGCTCACCGACTCGGAGCGCATCGGAGGTTCGAGTGGACAATGTCCCGGTTTGTACCTATCGATCTATGGGTCGCTCTGCAGCCTTGCTTTTGTCTGCAGTCGGTACGCCGCACGCACAGACCGCGACACATGTACCCAGCTACCCCGTCTTGGAGATTCACCCTCCCAGCACGCACCCGAGCCAGATCTCCATACAGGACATATGGGCGATCATATACGCCCTGTTCGTCCGCTACCACAACCAAGAAACGATCCCGATTGCGCTTTCTCTGGATATCAAGAATCGCGCAGACCTTTGCGAGTATATCCTCCGTTCGGGCCTAGGAAGGAATGCACTCAGCAAGCTGGCGGACGGGGATGACTTGTTTCTCTCGAGAGCCACTTTTTGGCAAGGTGCCGGGACGCATGGATACCACCCGCGCGGTTGGCTACCACCTCTGTCTTCTCTGACTCGACACGCCGCTTCGCCGTTCCCATCAGTTCACTCGTTCACTCGCACTCCGCTGGTGATCTCCGCGCATCCACTGCGACCACCAAAGCCGCTGCCGGGAGAAGTGCTCTATCGACGTTACTGTCCACAAGTGAGGGAGACGCTCGAATTGACCTACTTTGATGTCGGTCAAGACGACCAAGTCACCCCTCACCTGCAAACGTTCCACAAATGGCACAACGACGAGCGTGTAAACAGCGGATGGAACGAGCGAGGGCCTCTCGAGCAGCATAGGCGATACGTGCAGGGTGTTTTGAACGACCCTGCGGTGCTTCCGATGATGATGAGTTGGAACGGCGAGCTCATGGGATATTTGGAGCTCGTTTATGTCAAGGTGAGGAGAGTATGACAGGCATAGTAGGCGTTCACACTCACGTGCCCTCGCAGGAGAACCACGTTGCAACCTATATTCCCGGGGGTGCGAAAGACTGGGATCGAGGTATACACGTACTCGTCGGAGAGGAGCGGTTCAGGGGCTCGGAGAGAGGTGGGTATCGCAACTTGGACGTACCTCTGGCATTAGGTCCTGACATTTATACGGCAGCACAAGCCTGGCTCCGCTCGATCCATCACTACATCTTTCTGGCGGACCCGAGGGCAGACCATGCGATTGGAGAGCCGAAACTCAGCAATGGAGCCATCGTGCAAGTTTCTCTAGGCACTAAGATGCATGTGGAAACCGTGAGCGACAAACACACACACTATACAAAGGTGATGGCATGAATGCTCGTTCATTGCAGGTGTTCGACTTTCCGTACAAGCGTTCGGCTTTGACGCTCATCCCCCGCGAACGGTTCTTCAAGGAAGACCTCCTCTGATGAAGGAGAGCGCAAGGCGGGTAGTGGTTGGGAGGAGTACAAGCCATAGAGGATGGTCGAAGTTTATTTATATCTCAGTATTAAGATTGGGTCAAAGCACCCAAGACTGCTTCAGCGCAAGAGAGGACTTTGCGTGTCCTGTCGTAGCCCAAATATGCGTCACGGTTATACCAAGCCTTTGTAGTAAGAATGGATAGGTCCGAACGGACAACAATGATTCGCGACAGAGGCGGATGCGACCCTGGTGAGACGCAACTTCAATATTATGATGTGGGGTACGACCCACCGACCTTTCCATTGGGGATGTCTTTCAGATTTATTTTCAGATTTCAGTACTCCGTGAAAACGAGGGTGTTTTCAATGCTGTGCTGACAGCAGTTGTTCGTTACCTTGCTTACAAGGTCCTCTTCGTATGTTCTCCGTGTGTGCAGATCAAATACATGCATAAACACCCTAAGGAACAGCCGTATGTTCGAGGCCCATCGGAGACTATGACGGAGGAGAAGCGTTCCGTTCTATTGAGTGAGTTCGACAAGATCGATACCAGCAGTCACGGTGTGGACAACATGAATCGCCGTACATCATCGCGCGTCAATTCCACCTCCTCATCTGCTCCTCCCTCATGTCCCTCATCGAGCACAACGTCAACATCATTATTTACTGTCATTGGGACTGACGCCGTCAGCTCCGCTTGATGCTGGTTGGAAAACAGAGAGATACGTCAATATTGAGTTCGAGACAGAGCAACATAACTTACCGGGACTGTCGTTGTCGGGACTGAAGTAGTTGGAGAGCAGAAATGTATGTCAATAAATTAGAGACAGAGTATCATGACTTTAAACTTATGTACCGTGACTGTTCTTGCTGGCACTGAAGTACTAACGAGTCGAATTGCTCTCGAAGCTTGATTGATTCTGGAGTGTGCTTGTGACTGGGCATAGCATTTAAACCTCGCGCCAGCAACGCTATTTCGACATCCGAGAAGGTAAACACAGGCATGGCCAGGCAGGAAAGTTTACGAAAGTAGACTGTAAAGGTTACGGGCAAGTGCTGCTGACAACAAATCCCCTACCGTCGGCCATTTATATCGGAATCTGTGGCGCTTCACGCGTCAACTTGTGGTAAACCTGTCTAACGCGTTGTCGGTGTAAGTAGGCTTTTGTTCGCCCATAGTCTCGTCACTAGTTCCAGCCGTTGCAGAACGATGGAGCGCTTCCAAAATTAGAGAACGTTCGGAGTTTGGATCTGTGCATTGAGTTGCCAAAATAGAGTTATCTACTTACGTCTATCGACTGCAGGATGCAGCTTGTTCGCCACACGCAGCCCATACTACTATGTAAGAGTATAGTTCTAGAGTCCGAGACAGGCTGGTCACCAGACTAGGATAGCCGAGCCGCGAGGCGCGCCCAGAGTTTATAAAGTCTGTGCACGAACAAGTGAAAGGCAAGTTCTTTCTTTCCCTCATCCTCACCCTCCGCACCGACGGGTTGGACTCCCTCCTCGACCTCCAACCCCTTCTTGCGGTCTTAGCCGTCAATAGACCCGGGTCCGTTTTTTATTAGCGGATACTTCTTGCCAAACTTCCACAAGTACCCAACACAACCGTACATCTTTTCGCGTAGTGTTTGGTTTTCGGTAGACATGTCTCTCTTCGAATGGTCCAGTGAGTTCACAATTCTTTTTTGTTTTGCCTGTCACCTCAAATTTTGCTGCTCTATCCAGCCCCTGAGCGACGGGGAGCTGATGAAGACTTGCCCGTCATTGCAAACGAGATATATCTTCACATCTTTGAACTCATTGCCCCGTCCAATGAGTGCTTACCACCAGCGGAAATCGAGACATTCCACAAGCTTTCTCGTGTTTGCAGGTTCTTTGCCAACGTCTGCCTTCCACGCGTATTTGAGTCGGTGGAATTTTCTAGCTCTATTTCCCGCAAAGGTGCTCCCACATACAAGGCATCGCTGGGATCTATGCTATGCACACAAATTGCAGAGGAGCAGCCTCTTGCGCTCGCGCTTGCCCAGACAGTAAGGGCATGTCATTTCACAAACTCGTGGCCCCGCGGCGTGGACGCATGGGTGGTCGATCCTTTAACTTTAACAAAATACGTTGCTGCAATGACACTCATGACGAATGTCCGCGAGCTCCAGGCCTCAAACTGGGATGTGGATGTGGAGCATTGGAATGCGATCGTTGCACTGCCATCACTCGAGGATCTGACATTCCATTCATGCCAGATTCTGGACCTCCCTGTTGGCGTCGAACTCGAGAAGAGGCTCAAACTGAAAGTGTCCCGACTTAGTCTGCTAAACTGCAACGGTTATCTTCAGTCTCTTGGGGCTACTGATATGGAGTGCTTGCGCATGCTTACGATGGATTTCTGTTGTCTCGAAGACGTCTGGCTTGCCGGAGAGGACAGAGAGGACGAAGAGGAGGAATCAAGTTGGATATCTAAATCTGCCGTCACGGAGCTGCACCTCCATATTACCGAACTAGAAGCATCCGAAGAGCTGGACTACCCGCAAGGGCTGGATTACGCCTTCACACAAATGCCGCAATCTCTTGAGGTCCTATGTTTCTCAGTTGACGACGTGTCTGTTGATTGCGAAAACATTCCACATCTCTGGGCAAGCATCTTGGAAGATCCTGCTTGGGGGAATTTTTCTTCGCTTCGCTCACTCACGGTGCGAGCGACAGATGGTACGCTAGTTGAGGTGGACGAGTGGGTAAGTTGATTTGTGCTCCTTGCGGTGCCCGCATGTTCACTGAATCGCCTACCGTTTCCCTTCCTCTAGAGACTTTCCCTATCCGTAGATGGTATGAATCTCATTATGCATAAGATCTATGATGAATGACCGGTTGTGTTGGACACATTAGATGTATTTCCCGAAGTTCGACGTATCCTTCATGAAAAACTCGCTCGTGGGTTTGGTCACATTGCTAACCTCAGGCATGTAGATTTTTTTGGAAAGGTTTTCCGTTTGGTGGACGGGCAGTGGTTGGAGGACGCGTTGTAGTACAGGTGCGTACACTATTTGCAACTTTGTCATCCACGATCTCCTTATCAGAGGGTCACTTCGTAGGTATATGGGATCGCCCAAGGCGCACGTCCGGACAGAAGACCGACCCGGATTAGCTACAAGTTTGTGATGTTCTGAACCCGTCTTAGCACATAGCTGTTGGCGTCATCGAGGACCGAAATAAACACACAGCATGCGGGATGCTGGCAATGCCAAATAGCACGGCATGGCGTTGTCGAAGCTCGAGCGCCAGGCGTCTCTCTGCGGTGAGCCGTGGAGGTACTAGGCACGAAGGTTTCGTTGTGAATCTCTGGTCGGCGCGGATCGCAGGGTCTCCAGCTGGGTGCAGATACTTAGATGACATGGTATACTCGTACCTGTTGTCAAACGTCGTGTGGATGGCGTTATTCTAGAGTCGACTTTCAATCCGTAAGACGGGGCTTTATGGGTGCCCCGTGGTGTGGCCGACTTCGCCTCGCGAGCGGGATAGAGGTAGGCAGGACAAAAGCGACCCACCGGTCGAGTCGCGCCGGTGTGGCAGGCGAACTTTGTTCCTGCCGTGCGACTTCCAATTTCGGCTCGTCCCTGAGTTTGACGTGGACAATTTGCTAGCAGTGCCTTTGATGATCAGAACTTGTTCGTTGGCTGTGTACTTCTCATACAGCTTGGTGCAATGAGTCCAAGTTGCTGTGGTTCTATCATAAATGTGCACCGTGAGCAAGTTTGCATCTGGTTGCATTTATGAACTCCTGCTGGTGCAGAACCCCCTTAACTCAGAACTCCACATTCATCCGTGCTCTCAGACCTCATGAATCAAGACAACCAATTCTCTAGCCCGGCTTTCCCCCTTCAACCAATACCTCAAGGACGAAACAGATCGCCCAACTCGGCCCATTCGCATGCATCACGTACCAATATATGCGAACATGTTTTCGTCATACGTGCGTGGCAATTTCGCGCTGGGAGACTCATCACAAACACACCTGTTCAGTCATACGTGTCACGGATGTTGCGTGCTGCCTCCGTCGGATCCCAGCAGGCTTCCATGTCGTTGTAGAAATCGATGGAAGGATCATACAAACGTCGAACAAACCCGTATCGACAGGGGAGGACGCCGTAGAATGGGATGAAGAGATCCTCTTGTGCGTCATCCTTTGCCAAATCTCTGCTACTTTAATTGAATAGCTGCAAAGACCATCGAATCATTCATCTTCCATTTCGTTTAGTGTCTACGCATCGTTCGAGCTTGGCCCGAGGCTCGGAGCCGGAGAGTTGCTCCGTCAATTCAAGACTACTGTAGGAGAAGTGTTCCACCATCGGAATGAACAGCTTCAGCGTGAGCAAGTCCTTTGTCTGCTGCATACTCTCCTTAACATCTCCTCATAGCCATCGACTCCATTGGGCAGGAGAGTGATATTTTACAGCTGCCTTCTTCCTTTAGGATCATTACTGAGCGACGCATTTGTGACGCAAATGGATTCTGTCCCAACCTCGACGTAAGCAGATTGTTCATGCGCTGTGGTCAATTTCTGAACTTATGGCAATAGCTACCGGAGTCACGCGAAATGAACGCGCTGGAACAGCTTACTGACGAGGGACATCGTGCTCTGCTGCGTTATCGTCAGCGGGAGGACCGAATGGATCTAGACGCAGCCATCCAGACTTTCCAGCGTGTTCAAGAGATTTGCCCCATAGATGACCCCAATCGCTCAGCCGTTCTATTCAATTTAGCCAATGCAAAGTTCATCGATTGCCAGGCCAACAATCGATACCTTGACCTAGATGCGTCAATTGGATTGTATCAGGATGCCCTGCAACTTCGGAGCAAAAATCATCCGGATCATTGCATAACGGTACTGGAACTTGGTCTTGCGCTACTTGCGCGGTTCCAGAAGGGAGGGTTCGAGTCCGACAGGGAGAAAGCGAAGGATTTACTGGCAGTAGTGGTGGAGGTCTCGGGGGAAGAAAGTTGTGCATACCGGGCAGGGCGTTTCGCATTGCAGATGGCCGAGGTTTCGCTGTCGGTGGAGGCAGGAGACACTGGATCCTCACCGGCAGAGCATGCAAATGTCGACGATATGATACAGCAGAGGCGCGACCTGCTACAGAACTCGTCAAAGTGTAATCCTGGCCGACCTGCACTACTCTCTGACCTTGCGGTGCTGTTATCTCATCGGTTCAAACGCAATGGCGCGCTTGCCGATATCCAGGAGGCAATTTTCATGTTCGAGCGTGCCATGGATCTTATGCCCCACGGGCATTCCAAAATGCTATCTCTGCTGAACAACTTCGGGAACTCATTATATCATCGCTTCCACCGTCTCGGGGACTCCGCAGATCTAAACAGGTCAATCTCGATGCTTGAGGAGACTCTCTGTCTGATACCCGACGACCATCCAGACAAGCCAGGTCGATTTAACAACCTCGGGAACTCATTATTCAGTCGCTTTGGGCGTCTCGGGGACCTCGCGGATCTAAACAAATCCATCTCGATGGAAGAGGAGGCTGTCCGTCTGACGCCCAGTGACCATCCAGACAAGCCAGCTTTCTTGAATAACCTCGGGAACTCGTTATGTCGTCGCTTTCAGCGTCTCGGGGACCTCGCGGATCTAGACAGGTCCATCACCATGTCTGAGGAGGCTGTCTGTCTGCCCAACGACTCGGATCGTCCAGACAAGCCAAATTGGTTTAACGGCCTCGGGAACTCATTATCTCTTCGCTTCGAGAATCTTGGGGACCTCGCGGATCTAAACAGGTCCATTTCCATGTTCGAGGAGGCTGCCTGTCTGACGCCCGACGGTCATCCACGCAAGCCAGTTTTCCTGAACAACCTCGGGAACTCATTTTCTCGTCGCTTTATACGTCTCGGGGACCTTGCGGACCTAAACAAGTCTATCTTGATGACAGAGGAGGCTATCTGTCTCACGCCCGACAGCCGTCCACACAAGCCAGTTTTGTTGAACAACCATGGGAACTCGTTATTGAGTCGCTTTGAGCGTCTCGGGGACCTCGCGGATCTAAACAAGTCCATCTCGATGAGAGAGGAGGCTGTCTGTCTAACGCCCGACGACCATCCACACAAGCCAACTTGGTTTAACGGCCTCGGGAACTCACTATCTCGTCGCTTCGAGCGTCTCGGCAACCTCGCGGATCTAAACACGTCCATTTCATTGTTTGAGGAGGCTGTATGTCTGACGCCCAACGGCCATCTAGACAAGCCAGGTCAGCTGAGAAACCTCGGGAACTCGTTACTGAATCGCTTTGAGCGTCTCGGGGACCTCGAGGATCTAAACAGGTCCATCTCGGTGTTTGAGGAGGCTGCCTGTCTGATACTCGAAGGCCATCCAGACCAACCAGCTTTGTTGAATCACCTCGGGCACTCATTACTGCGTCGCTTTGAGCGTCTTGGCGACCTCGTGGATCTAAACACGTCCATCACATTATTTGAGGAGGCTATCTCTCTGACGCCTGACGGCCATCCAGACAAGCCAGCTCAGTTTACCAATCTTGGGAACTCATTATCTCGTCGCTTTGAGCATCTCGGGGACCTCGCGAATCTGAACAGGTCCATCTTAATAAAAGAGCAGGCTGTCTGTCTGTCACCCGACGACCATCCAAACAAGCTAGCTTTCTTGAACAACCTCGGGAACTCATTATCTGGTCGCTTCGAGCGTCTCGGGGACCTGGAGGATCTAAACAGGTCCATCTCGGTGTTTGAGGAGGCTGTCTGTCTCACACCCGATGACCATCCAGACAAGCCCACTTGCTTGGACAACCTCGGGAGCTCATTATGGAGTCTCTTTGAGCGTCTCGGGGACCTCGCGGATTTAAACAAGTCCATCTCGATGGAAGAGGAGGCTGTCCGCCTGACGCCCGACGACCATCCAAACAAACCAGCTTTCTTGAAAACCCTCGGGAACTCATTATTGAGTCGCTTTGAACGTCTCGGGGACCTCACAGATCTAAATAGGACCATATCAATGTTTGAGGAGGTTGTCTGTCTGACGCCCGAAGGCCATACAGACAGGCCAGCTCGGTTCAACAACCTCGGGAACTCTTTACTTTGTCGCTTTGAGCGTTTTGGGAACCTCGCAGATCTAGACAGGTCCATCTCCAAGCAAGAGGAAGCTGTCTGTCTGACGCCCGAAGGCCATCCACAGAGACCATTTTTGTTGAGCAACCTCGGGAACTTGTTATCTGGTCGCTTCATGCGTCTCGGGAACCTCGCGGATCTAAACATGTCCATCACGATGTTAGAGGAGGCCATTTGTCTGACGCTCGACGGCCACCCAGACAAACTAGGTCAGTTGAACAATTTCGGGATCTCACTATCTCGTCGCTTCGAGCGTCTCGGGGACTTCGCCGATCTAAACAGGTCCATCTCCATATTTGAGGAGGTTGCCCATCTGACGCCCGACGGTCATGCAAACAAACCAGCTGCGTTGATCAACCTCGGGAACTCGTTATCTCGTCGCTTCACGCGTCTCGGGAACCTCGCGGATCTAAACAGGTCCATCTCCATGAATGAGGAGGTTGTCAGTCTGACGCTCGACGGCCATCCAGACAAACCAGCCTGGTTGAACAACCTCGGGAACGCATTATCTCGTCGCTTCGAGCATCTCGGGGACCTCGCGGATCTAAACAGGTCCATCTTGATGAACGAGGATGCTGTCAGTCTGACACCCGACGGCCATCCAGATAAGCCAACCTACTTTAACAGCCTCGGGACATCATTATCTCGTCGCTTTGAGCGTTTTGGGAACCTCGCAGATCTAGACAGGTCCATCTCCAAGCAAGAGGAAGCTGTCTGTCTGACGCCCGATGGCCATCCAGACAAACCAGCTCTAATGATCTTCCTTGGGAACATGTTCAATATGCGTTTTGAGCACTCTCATGACTCTTCCGATCTGTCTGCTGCTGCTTTGAATCTTTCAATTGCTAGTCGTGCTTCCATCGGTCCGGCTATCGTTCGCTTTCATGGCGCTCGTGCCTGGATTTCCACTGCGCAACTTCAGGGAAATATTACGGCTCTCCATGATGCATGTGCTTCTGCTCTCGAACTTCTTCCACAGTTGGCATGGGTCGGTCTCCCAGTCGCGGAGCGTCATCGTCTACTCGTTGAAGCAGCTGATGTGACACATGACTCAGTTGCTGCTGCACTTGAAACTGGTCATCCTGAATTGGCTGTCGAGTGGCTCGAGCAAGGGCGTTCCATTGTCTGGTCTCAATTCCTCCAGCTTCGCACTCCAGTTGATGACCTGGCTCACGAGCATCCTGCCCTCGCTCATGAGTTCAGACAAATCTCACAGGAGCTGGAACGTGCTAGTACTCGGGACAATCCCACATTCTGCCAGCCAGCCAACATTTCAGTTGCCGACACTCGATTGCTCGAGAAAGACATCCAGAGACATCAGGATCTTGCCCTCAGACGAGAGAGTCTCCTTCATCAGATACGGTCCTTGCCAGGTTTCGACCGATTCTTGCTTTCAAAGACAATCAAGCAACTTTCTGCCTTGGCAATCTCCGGACCAGTCGTTTACCTCACAGCCAGCAAAGAAAGTTGTGATGCACTGATCGTTATGGGGGAGTTGGAGAGTGTCATCCACGTCCCCCTCCCTGGAATTCGCTATAAAAATATGGAAGTCTTGGGAAGAATGCTCCGCGCTATGCTTGAGAAGCATTGTCTTGTGTTCTCCCGCGATACCCTCTACGAACTCATCCCATCTGAAGATGCCGACCTCTCGAAACAATTTCTCGATTTGTTGCTAGATGGAGATTTCGCTGATGGTCGTGAAGGAGCGCCACTGACGAAGCCACAACGAACCGAAGAATATACTCCGAACGAGTTGTGCCAGATCATCCTGAGACACCTTTGGATGTATGTTGTAAACCCCGTTCTTCGGGCACTCGACTTTTCGGTAAGTCATTGCTATAAAGTTTCAATTCCATTCCGACTCAAGAGTTGCTTTTGCTCAGAGTCCGCCATCTGGCACTGATAAAATGACCCGTATTTTCTGGTGTCCCACTGGTCCTTTTTCCTTTTTGCCCATACACGCTGCCGGCCTCTATGACACAGCCGAGCCGGGCACAAAACTTTCTGGTTTTGTTATATCTTCCTATCTGCCGACTTTGAGTTCGCTCGCATCGTCATCTCAGAGTAGCTCGGATCACCCTTCCTGTAAACTTCGCCTACTTGCCGTTCCTCAGCCAGCGACAGATGGACTCAATCCACTGTTCTCGGTGAAGCACGAGATCGATTCCATCAGAGAATCATCCAACAAATCCTCTTTTGTGACTCTGCAGGACTCTGATGGCACTGTCGAGGACGTCGTGGAGAAGTTGAAGAACAACGATTGGGTCCATTTTGCATGTCACGGAATACAGGATCCCAAGAAACCGCTCGACAGCGGACTATGCCTCGTCAATCATCATCGTTTGAAGCTATCGGACATCATGCAGTTATCACGCCCGCAAGGTGGACTTGCATTCCTTTCTGCCTGTCAGACTGCCCAAGGAGACGAGACGCTGTCGGAAGAATCGGTTCACCTCGCGGCTGGGATGCTTCTTGCCGGGTATGGTGGTGTCATCGGGACGATGTGGTCAATGATGGACAAGGACGGACCAAAGGTGGCGAGGGACGTGTACGAGCACCTATTTCGAGATGCTAGCCGGGTTCCCGACAGTACGGAGGCGGCAGCAGCATTGCACTGCGCCATCCAACATTTGCGCGACTCTGGCGCTCCCTTCATTTCTTGGGTTCCTTTCATTCACTTTGGTAGATGAATCGATGACCTTTTACACTGCCATGTATACTTCTCGGGCTGACGACTGTTTGTGCATGACTTTCCCCCCTATGCTACTCTTCACTTGTACTATTATCTAGTTTATCGAACGAGCATGTTTTATGATATTCTTGTACGCAGCCTGCAACCGAGCAATCCTACAGGACTGGACGAGCAGGCGTGATCCTCCCCGCCGGGCCGATCTGAGTATCTTTGGAGATAAGGCCATGGACTCGGAGGACCGCGCAGTATTTCTGAGCCCGGGGAATGTCGAGAGCGAGAAATAATCGATGAACACGATATGTGCGGCCGATGGTGGTTCCAGCCTGAGGAGGTGATAGATGACATCGATGACTTGGCGGCCTGTCATGTCGAGAAGAGTTGCGGCCGATGGTTAGCCAGAGACTCGCACCGGCCATGGTGACAGTCTACGTGACTGAGTCTCAGGCTCAGCCGAGGACTTTCTCTTGCAATGAGCCTGTGGTAAACCTGTCTAACGCGTTGTCGGTGTAAGTAGGCTTTTGTTCGCCCATAGTTTCGTCACTCGTTGCAGAACGATGGAGCGCTTGCAAAATTAGAGACGTTCGGAGTTTGGATCTGTGCATCGAGTTGCCAAAATAGAGTTATCTACTTACGTCTATCGACTGCAGGCTGCAGCTTGTTCGCCTCACGCAGCCCATACTACTATGTAAGAGTACTTCTAGAGTCCGAGACAGGCTGGTCACCAGACTATGATAGCCGAGCCGCGAGGCGCGCCCAGAATTTACTTAGTCTGTGCACGAACAAGTGAAAGGCAAGTTCTTTCTTTCCCTCATCCTCACCCTCCGCACCGACGGGTTGGACTCCCTCCTCGACTTCCAGCCCCTTTTAGCCGTCAATAGACCCGGGTCCGTTTTTGATTAGCAGATACTTCTTGCCAAACTTCCACAAGTACCGTACATCTTTTCGCGTGGCGCTTGGTTTTCGGTAGACATGTCGCTCTTCGAGTGGTCCAGTGAGTTCACAATTCTTTTTTGTTTTGCCTGTCACCTCAAATTTCGCTGCTCTATCCAGCCCCTGAGCGACGGAGAGTTGACGAAGACTTGCCCATCATTGCAAATGAGATATATCTTCACATCTTTGAACTCATTGCCCCATCCAATGAGCGCTTACCACCAGCGGAAATCGAGACATTCCACAAGCTTTCTCGTGTTTGTAGGTTCTTTGCCAATGTCTGCCTTCCACGCGTATTTGAGTCGGTGGAGATTTCTGGCTCTATTTCCCGCAAAGGTGCTCCCACATACAAGGCATCGCTGGGATCTATACTATGCACACAAATTGCAGAGGAGCAGCCTCTTGCGCTCGCGCTTGCCCAGACAGTAAGGGCGTGTCATTTCACAAACTCGTGGCCCCGCGGCGGCGTGGACGCATGGGCGGTCGATCCTTTAACTTTAACAAAGTACGTTGCTGCAATGACACTCATGACGAATGTCCACGAGCTCCAGGCCTCGAACTGGGATGTGGATGTGGAGCATTGGAATGCAATCGCTGCACTGCCGTCGCTCGAGTATCTGTCATTCCATACGTGCCGAATTCTGGACCTCTCTGTTGGCGTCGAACTAGAGAAGAAGCTCAAGCTGAAAGTGTCCCGACTTAGTGTGCTAAACTGTGACGGTTTTCTTAAGTCCCTCGAGGCTACTGATATGGAGTGCTTGCGCATGCTTACGGTGGATTTCTGGTGTCTCGAAGACGTCTGGCTTGCCGGAGAGGACGGAGAGGACGAAGAGGACGAAGAGGAGGAATCAAGTTTGATATCTAAATCTGCCGTCACGGAGCTGCACCTCCATATTACCGAACTAGATGCATCAGAAGAGCTGGACTACACGCAAGGGCTGGAATGTGTCTTCACACAAATGCCGCAATCTCTTGAGGTCCTGTGTTTCTCGGTTGACGACGTGTCTGTTGATTGCGAAAACATTCCACATCTCTGGGCAAGCATCTTGGAAGATCCTGCTTGGGGGAATTTTTCTTCGCTTCGCTCACTCACGGTGCGAGCGACAGATGGTACGCTAGTTGAGGTGGACGAGTGGGTAAGTTGATTTGTGCTCCTTGCGGTACCCGCATGTTCACTGAATCGCCTACCGTTTCCCTTCCTCTAGAGACTTTCCCTATCCGTAGATGGTATGAATCTCATTATGCATAAGATCTATGATGAATGACCGGTTGTGTTGGACACATTAGATGTATTTCCCGAAGTTCGACGTATCCTTCATGAAAAACTCGCTCGTGGGTTTGGTCACATTGCTAACCTCAGGCATGTAGATTTTTTTGGAAAGGTTTTCCGTTTGGTGGACGGGCAGTGGTTGGAGGACGCGTTGTAGTACAGGTGCGTACACTATTTGCAACTTTGTCATCCACGATCTCCTTATCAGAGGGTCACTTCGTAGGTATATGGGATCGCCCAAGGCGCATACACGAGCCTGAGGTCTGGTCAGAAGACCGACCCATATTAGCTACAAGTCTGTGCCCTCGTGCCGTTCCAAACCTCGCTACGTTTCATATCCTTTCCAACGAAGTAGCTTCTGTTTCCTGCTGTTCGATCGTATACATACCTTGCAAGACAATCACTAGTTCATGATCCGGAACCCACCCATTGTTAGCAGTACTTACTCTTACATGTGGTTGAACAATATCGCACCGCAATGCGAACCTAGCAACACCCCATCGCGTACCGAAAACCCCCAAGTCAACCTGCTGAACATTAATGTCATGAACATCACATGTCTACGGTCGTGCTTGGATTGCGAAAATGTGTGTGCCGCAGACGACTGCTCGTTTCTACTAACCCCTCGTCCCACGAAAGGGGTATTTGATTACATCAGCGTTGGTATACCGATATGCCGCCCGTCTGCGTCCCTTTGTGATGATCGACGATGGCGACTTGTCCTCACCTGTCCGACTTATCGAAGCTACAACAGCCAAAGCTCAGTCAGTTCGTTCACCGCGAAGAGTGTACGCAATGTTTCGACAGCCAGGTGCGCACGATCCCGCCATCGCCGCGTCCAACCTTGACGAACGCCCGGACAGGACGGTGACGACGGCATCGATGTCTGTCTCGTCTGCTTCAACGGCGCTTGTCTGGCTCAAGCTCGTCATCACGCGCGTACCCACGCCGCGCGATCGGGCCACGCGTTCACCCTCAATGTCCAACGCCGACCCAAACCTAAAACCAACAGTCGCGTATGTACCCCCTTTTTCTCGCGCACACGGACGTCGACTGACTTTTGCATCAGGGAGACGACGAGCCGCCTGCCAAGATAACCAAGCTCGTGATCGTCCCAGAACGCGAGGAAGACAAGTACGATCATCGCACGACCCTCAAGTGTTGGGTGTGCGATCCGGTGGACGGCAAGGTGATTTCGGCGGACGAAAGCACGGTGCGTATTTTTGCATACCTCTCTTCGTCTTGGTCCTCTGGTTTAGTTCTCGGTAGACGAAACGTTTGACGGACGGGATCATGCAATCACTTTCCTCTGCTCGTCAGTCAGAGGTCAAGGCTTGGGAAGACGAAATCATCGCTTGCGAGCATACGTTGTTGCTCGAGCAACTTCCGAGCGGGCCTATCCCCGCAGAAGGTGCGTGATCGATCTCTGTCGCGGTGCGTATCGCTCTCATCGAGCAAGCAGGGCTCGCGCACTGCGCTTCTTGCGAACTGACATCTAATTTGTGGCTTTGTTTGGCTTGTGGTGCGCTGGCTTGCGGACGTCCGCAATTCGGTGGTATCGGCGGAAACGGTCATGCATTGGCGCATTTCAATGCATCTCAACATCCGGCTTGCGTAAAGCTCGGGACGATCACGCCGGAAGGCGGAGCAGGTATGTGTGAGCATGCGTCTCGAGATGCTACCGTCTAAGTAACCTCGCAGATATTTACTGCTATGCGTGCAATGATGCACGTCTCGATCCCGAATTAACAACACACCTCGCTACATTTGGAATAAATGTGATGTCTCAGAAAAAGACGGAGAAAAGCATGACAGAGCTCGTAAGTGTGCAGGCAGGCTACTTTAATCCCCCGGATACTTATGCTCCATGCAGCAAATCGAACAAAACTTGACCTTTGACTTTTCTCTCACCGCAGAAGACGGAAGCGCTCTGAAGCCTGTATTCGGCCCGGGAACCACTGGTCTGAGCAATCTTGGCAACAGGTAGGCATCACTTTGCAACATCGGAGCAGGCAACCTCGCTCATCGCGTTTGCCTCCAGTTGTTACATGGCCTCTGTCATACAAATGCTGTTTTCGCTTTCACCCTTTCAAAAAAGGTATTATCACCGACCATCATCAGACGTATCCCCGGAACATGAGAAAGCTTTGTTACACTGGGTGGCCTGCGATCAACCACTGCCCGCAGATTGCCTCGAATGTCAACTGTTCAAACTCGCTGATGGTCTGTTAAGTGGACGTTACTCGCATCCGCACACCGAGCAGCGTTCGTTCGCTTTCTCTTTAGATTGCTGCGGAAAGCTGACGTCGTATGCAGCACCTTTGGATCCACTTGCCCACCCCACACCCGAGCACAGTCCCTGGCAGGCGGGTCTGAAGCCCGCCGGGTTCAAAGCGCTAGTCGGCAAAGGCCATGCCGAATTTGCGACCATGCGGCAACAAGACGCAGAAGAATTCCTTGGTCATTTTCTCACTGTGCTCAGACGGCACAACCATCGGGCGAGAGGCGGTGCACCAGGTACACGCTCGTTTGATGTTGAAGATTTGTTCACAACTGATTACTACACCTCAGGAGAGGGTGAACCAACGGATATCTTTTCGTTTGGGTTGGAACAGCGATTGGAGTGTTTGGGGTGTCATCGCGTCAGGTATCGCGTGGACAACATGGATGTCCTCAGCCTCGGTGTGCCAGCGACGGAAGTTGCGGCGAGTGAAGGTGTTACAGATGGATCCAAGCCGACGTATGCACCCGTTTCTTTGAAGTTGTGCCTCGACCTCTTCCTCGGACAAAGGGGACAAGAAACGTTAGAGTACCAATGTGAAGCAGGATGTGGCAAAACATATGCCGTCAGACGGACAGAGCTGGCCACGTTCCCCGATGTGCTGGTAATACATGCCAAGAAATTCCAGCTCAAGAACTGGGTGCCTACGAAACTAGGTACGTAGTCACGGTCGCGAGTCGCAGCACGACCCACAAGGTAGAAACGCAGACATTCCTATCATTCTGCCGGAGAAGGACCTTGTACTGGACGAATATGTCGGCAAGGGACTGCAAGAGGGGGAAGAAGAACTTGTGGATGGGTCCGCAGCTGGCTCTGCACCATCGTTACCGCAGTTTGATGCGGATGCGATGGCTCAGTTGGAGGGTATGGGTTTCCCGACTATAAGGTGCCAGAAAGCACTGCTTGCAACTGGTAACTCTGGGGCAGAAGTTGCCATGGAATGGCTATTCAACCACATGGAAGATCCCGGTAAGCGAGCATTGATGCGACAGAGGAGCGACGCTGATTATGCTGGTAGACATTGACGATCCGATCCAGTTGGATGCACCGATGGGTGGTTCGAAGGTGGTAGGGCCCACAGCAGACGAGATTGCGCTACTGGCTGCCATGGGATTCACGGACGCACAGGCGCGCAAAGCGCTCCTGGAAACTGTACGTAGCGTCGTTGGCCATGGACTAGTGTAGGATGCTAATGGGAACGGGCAGGGCGGGAACCCTGAACGGGCGGTCGAGTGGTTGTTCAATCACCCGGATGACACGGGCGAGGTCACGTCCTCCAAGGGGGACGGGCAGGGGGAGACGAAGGCGCCACCTGTTCCTGGTTCTGCGGTGTTGCCTGCGGCGTACCGATTGAAGGCGTTCATCTCGCACAAGGGTCCAAGCGTGCACTCTGGGCACTACGTTGCACACGTGCGTATGGGGCGTTCGTCGTCGGGTGATGCGATGGAGGTGGATACGCCGGGTGTGGACGGGGATGACGGTTGGGTGTTGTTTAATGACGAGAAGGTGGTGTTGGCCGATCGGACGAGCGTGGAGGAGCTGAAGAAGTTGGCGTACATGTACGTGTTTGAGAGGGTGTGAAGAAGAAAGGGAAATTCGGTTCGGAACTTGACAGGGGCGATACTGTTAGACTGTCATGTCTTTGTAGTTTTGAACGTAACGGGCTGTCGAGTAGACTCTGTGCGTGGGAGGACTTACGCTTGGAACAGGCTTCATTGCCGTAAGGGAACATACTGACACTCAGGGGGTCACGGTGGTGCACACTCATGGACATACACAGCCAAGGTCCAACGCACTGCACTGTCAATTGGCACAAGCTTATAAGAATGGAGCGTTGGCAGCGGCAGCGGAAGTGACGCAAATACCAATTCGGATGAGTAAGTTCTATTCCTGGACTAACCCGATCTCGTTGTTTCATCACATTGACCTTCTTCTTCTCCTCGTGTCATCCCTTCTGCCGCGGCCGTATTTTTTCTCCCTCGCTCACTGCAGCAACACCGCTCTTTGTCTCTTCGTCTCGTACAGTTATGTCTCCCACTCTACGATGGTTGGCCCTCGCCGCCCTACTTCTTCCCGCGACCGCACAGAAAGCAGGCACCTTCCAGCAGGCTGGTAGCACCCTCGTCAGCGCCATGATGGTAACGTCCCCCCGCTCCCATTCCCGCTCCTCCTCTGGAATTCGTCCGCCTCCAGATGTTCCTCGGCAACGACGAGATGGTCTACATCCTCGACAAGACCGAGGGCAACCCCACCCAAATCGATGGCCACCCTGCGTGGGGTGCTGTTTGGTTCGTTAGCGCTGAATTTGCTTCTTCTTCTCAATTCTAAGGTGAAACAGGAACATCAACACTCACCAAGCAACGACGATGAGCGTGCTCACCAACAGTTTCTGCGCGTCTGGCATGCATCTCCCAAACGGGTCATATGCCACTTTCGGTGGTAACAATGCCGTTGGCATCGGTTCGTCCAAACTTGCATTTTCTGTTGGAAAAATATAAATAAATAAATAAATAAACAGGAGGTGCCTCCTCCCCGTCTGACTTTTACGACAGTGCCTATGGCGACTACGACGGTAGAAAATCCATTCGCATCCTCAACCCGTGCACGCAGTCCAACTTGTCAGACCCCTCATGTCAGTGGTTCGACAACCCTGCTGTGCTCTCCATGCAGGAGATGCGCTGGTACTCGGCCGCAGAAGCTCTCGCCGACGGCACCATCGTCCTCATCGGCGGCTTCACGTCCGGAGGATACGTCAACAGGAACATGCCCAACGTTGATCCCGCCTACGAAGGCGGAGGTGCGACCCCCACGTACGAATTCTATCCTAGCCGTGGCGCCGCGACGGTCATGGACTTTATGATCAAGACGTCCGGTCTCAACTCGTACGCACATACGTACCTCATGCCGTCGGGAAAGATGCTCCTCCAGGCCAACCTCTCCACCAGTGAGTTCTTTCCGCGTCCTTTGTGACTCTTGACTGAGGACTCCATCTCAGTTCTTTGGGACCCCAATCAAAACGTGGAGACACCTCTCCCCGACATGCCCAAGGGCGTCGTGCGCGTATACCCTGCCTCGGGTGCGGTAGCCATGCTCCCTCTCACCCCGGCCAACAACTATACCCCGACCGTGTTGTTCTGTGGTGGTACCGACATGCCTGCTGATTACTATGGAAACTACTCGTGGCCGTTTTATAATACCTGGACCTACCCGACGTCTCCCGACTGCCAGAGGCTCACTCCCGAACCTCAGGACGGCTTCTCACCAGTGTACGAACAAGACGACGACATGCTCCAGGGTCGCACCTTGGGTCAGTTCATCACTCTCCCGGACGGAACTTTGCTCGTCATCAATGGCGCCTCGAATGGCACTGCTGGCTTTGCGAACCAGACACTCTACACCCCTACGCTCGCTCAGATGCCATTTTTCCAGTCGCTCGCCTCGGGTCCCATTGGCACCCCTGCTATTTACAACCCCAACGCGCCCAAGGGATCTCGCTGGTCCAATGCGGGCTTCTCCTCGTCCAACATTGCTAGGATGTATCACTCGACGGCGCTTCTTTTACCTGATGCATCCGTGATGATCGCGGGCTCGAATCCTAACATTGACGTCGAGCTGAACGTGCCCTATCCGACGACGTACACCGTCGAGATCTTTTACCCATCCTACTTTGCATCGAGCGTGCGGCCGCAAGTCACGGGCGTGCCGTCGACACTGAGCTACGGTGGGTCTTACTTCGACCTGACGGTCTCTTCGACGTCGTACAAGGGCACGTCAGCGAACGATGCAGCTGCCAACACGACGGTGGTGCTCTCTCGCGGAGGGTTCACGACGCACGCGATGAACATGGGCCAGCGACTTTTGCAGCTCAACAACACGTACACGGTGAACAACGACGGGTCGTACGTGCTGCACGTGTCGCAGGCGCCACCGAACCCGAACCTGCTTACGCCTGGGCCGGCATTGCTATTCGTCGTCGTGAACGGAATACCGAGCAATGGGACGATGGTGATTGTCGGTACGGGCAACCTGGGGACGCAACCGACGCAGGACGCGGCAGTGCTTCCGGCGGTGTCGAATGCGACGACGACGACGTCGACCAAGCCGTCGTCGAGTGGAGCAGATGGGAGAGGAGTGGTGACGGGTATGATCGCCGGCGCTGTGTTGGTGACGCTGAGCATCTTGAGCATGTGATGCTCTTGTGCTTGTGTCTCTTTCTAACGTGAACAGACTTTTTGGTTGGACGTTTTTACTTGTTGTTTTGTATCACGTTGTGGTGTTGTTGGATGATGGACTGGTGACATTTCGGACGATAGCTAGAGTACCTTGTCGGCGGGGAGGAGCGGGACTCTTAATATCGAGGAGGACGCTAAGCTAATGTCATTTTATGTACTCTGTACATAGCACTGTACAGAACGCATTACCGTCTGGTCACTATTTAACGATGGGATTGACACCTCTGGCGGAAAGGTAGTCTTTGGCGACGCTGGGACTCTTGTTTTATTTGTAACGTCAGGGTCTGCCAAGCAGGGGCACGGTGTGGGGAAAGGGGTAAAAAGGACGTACGAGGTTTTTGATCAGATCGTACACGCTCTTGTCTTGATACCTGAGACCGGTGCGTGGATCGGTGTAGGGTGCCTGTGGATGCGTCCGAGCTGGGTCAGCGAAAGAAAAGAACGAGTCGACGTACGTCGAGGCCAGTGATGTCGCAGTAGTGACGAGGGGGAATCAACGAGGGGGGTGCCTCAATCGAGGTGTCTGTGGGAGTTGTGAGTGAAAGCAAGGGAGAGAGAGGGAGGGAGGAAACGTACACGTTGGAGCTTCCTCTTCCTCCGCGGGAGCTTGGTCGACGTCCATGGCGTCTGGATCTACATTTTCACGTTCTGTGCGTCTCCGTTCACGCTCTGCGCGCTCGCGTTCGCGTTCCTGGCCCAGCACAGTCTTGAGGTTCTTCGTTCGGCGGTTGGTGTTCTTTGAGTAGGCTTGGTTCTTGAAGGGACGAGGGAGGTGGAAGAAGGAGAGCTGCTCGGCGAGGGACTGTACTGCGGTGTCAAGTTATATATATATCGAGGGTTGTAGTAAACACACGGGTGCATGTGAGCCTTCTGCCACTACTATCGGCTGTTTCTTTCTTGTTGTTCCTTTGGGTGGCCTGTTTAAAAACTTGTTAGCGATGTTTTGAGGAGGTAAAGCTTTTTTTTTTCTGACATGGGCAGTGTCGATGATCGAGTTTGCTTGAATCAAATTCGAAGAAGTTGCCAAAAGACAAAAGGGCAGTGTTGTCTCTTTCAATTCTTGCCTTCCCTTGCACTGATGATCCCACTCCCGGTCTACTCACATTTCCAGGCCTTTGCGGTGTCAGACCCACCCAGCGATGCAGGTCTACCCCGCTGTGCCCTCCGTGGCTCGCTCGACCCGATCACTGGTATCTTCTACAGAGCACCAGAACATCACGCGCGCATGCGGACTCTCCAAGCCTGCGACAAGTGTCGCGTCAGAAAAGCCAAGGTTCCGTTACTATATTGCACGTCCATTTTATCCATAACTCACAACGGCCTTTGACAGTGTAGCGGCGATCACCCCGTTTGCGAACGATGTCGTATACGGGGGTTGACATGCCATTATGCACCCGAGCGTCGTGCTCGGAGGTGGATCAAGACCACCTCGCCGGATGCCAGTGAGCTCGATAGCAGGGATTCTCGATCTGTCGCACCGTCGTCACATCGAACTTCCGGCGCAGATCGCTGGAACGGACAGACGGAAGAGGCGGTCCAACTCGGACGCACATTGGCGTCGAGCGAGGGCACCATCGTCCCGCTTGAACAGTCCAATGTCCACCCAATCAAAACGTTGACGTCCGCGACTTCAGACGACACCCCTTTAAGCGTCGAAGAAGACGTCCTGACGCTCCCTCTCGATCCGTATACAAACGACCCACGCGCAGCGCTCTTCCAGCCCATCCACCCCTCCTCAGACCACGACGCAGGCCTCGCAAACCACGATCCCATTTACATCGATCGAGGTCTGACCGCAGCGGGCTATCCCGAGCGTCGCGTACCTCATCCCTTCTTGTTTCACCCTCCACTCCGTCCCCATCAGTCTGGACCTCCTTTTCCCGTTGATGATCAACCACCCTTTTATTGCCCGACCGGTATAGAAGACTCGCCTGGCAGGTGAGTTATGACATTCTATTCAGTTCCTCTTGCGTATGCATCGTATTCGTAACAGATCCCACTCCGCTTGCACGTCCTTGACTGCCTCACCCGTCCTCACCCGGCCGAGTTCGCGTGGGCTTCCAACGCCGATCAACAGCTACCCGGGCTCCCCCTTTACCCTCGCATCACTCTCCCCTACACTCAGTCCCCACACGTGCGATCCGCACACCTACCCACTCTTTTCGACAGAGGTGATTCCGACGGCGGACCAAGGACAGTGCGGGACGTGGACCGACGACATGACGTGGCGCGAAACCAAGTACGGAGACTGCGCTTGGGAGGGCAACGTATTTCTCGACATGGACTCTGTGTTTTGACGATGAGTTTGGACTTGGACTTGGATTTGGGCTTTTGAACATGTTGTGAAATGACTTTTTTCTTTTTTTTTTCGTGCTTCGCTGATGACATGGATACGTATGGATCTTGTATCTCTACTGTTTGTATTTACGCATTCCTTTTTTTTCTTATTATTCTCGGACAAGATCGGTAGTGTACTACAGTTTGGGTTACTACGTTAGAATCATAGAGGACATGATACATGTACGCTTCGTTCGCCATTGACCAATCCAGCTCTTCGCAATCGTGATACGGGGGTGTTCGTCATTGCCGCCATTGGAGGATCCGAAGGGTCTAGTGAGCGTTCTGGATGTGCGTCGATGATTTTTCCTGGTTGAAGGACGGTAGAGGCCAGTCTCCCGTAGGCAGACATTTAGGCAGGAAGACAGTCGTTCCTTCTTGTAAAGGCTAGATGTGAGCCTATATTCGCTGTTATCTCTCGTTCTGCATTTTTGCATTTTTGTACTTTCGGGAGCTGAGGACAATAATTATCGGTTATTTGAATCGCTTGGACAAACTTGAACTTTGTTGGAAATCAACCGCCAGGTTCAAGCGAGATGATATATAGCCTTGCTGTGAGAGAATGATCTTTACCAATACATATATAAACTGGATTGTACAAGCCTGAGTGAGGAGTAGCATAAGGAGAAAAAGATCATGCAGAAACAGTCGTCTTCGAACCCAAGAGCACAGATGGCACTGCCAAAGGTCATCTACCAAAGTGAATGAAAGGAACCCAAGAAGTGAAGGGAGCGCCAGAGTCACGAAGACGCTGGATGGCGCAGTGCAATGCTACCGCTGCCTCCGTACTGTCGGGAACCCGGCCAGCGTCTCGAAAGAGGTGCTCGTACACGTCCCTCGCCACCTTCGGTCCGTCATTGTCCATCATTGACCACATCGTCCCGATGATACTGTCATACCCGGCAAGAAGCATCCCAGCCGCGAGATGAACAGATTCGTCTGACAGTGTCTCGTCTCCTTGTGCAGTCTGACAGGCAGAAAGGAATGCGAGTCCACCTTGCGGGCGCGATAACTGCATAATGTCCGAGAGCTTCAAGCGACGGTGGTTGGCGAGGCCAAGCCCGCTGTCCAGCGGTTTCTTGGGATCTTGAATTCCGTGACATGCAAAATGGACCCAATCGTTGTTCTTCAACTTCTCCACGACGTCCTCGACAGTGCCATCAGAGTCCTGAAGGGTTACAAAAGGGGATTTATCGGATAATTCTCTGATGGAATCGATCTCGTGCTTCACCGAGAACAGTGGCTTGAGTCCGTCTGTCGCTGGCTGAGGAACGGCAAGTAGGCGAAGTTTACAGGAAGGGTGATCCGAGCCCTTCTGAGACGATGCGAGCAAATTCAAAGTCGGCAGATAGGAAGATATAACAAAATCGGAAAGTTTTGTGCCCGGCTCGGTTGTGTCATAGAGGCCGGCAGCGTGTATGGGCAAAAAGGAAAAAGGACCCGTGGGACACCAGAAAATACGGGTCATTTTATCAGTGCCAGATGGCGGACTCTGAGAACAGGCAAAATTCGAGTCAGAATGGATCGACATTGAGACTTTGTATCAAAGACTTACCGAAAAGCCGAGTGCCTGAAGAACAGGGTTTACAACTTCATTCCACAGGAGTTTCAGAATGATCTGGCACAACTCGCTCGGAGTATGTTCTTCGAGTCGTTGTGTTTTAGTCGGTTTCGGCTTCCCTTCACGACCATCAGTGAAATCTCCATCCAGCAACAAATCGAGAAATTGCTTTGAGAGGTCCATATCTTCAGAGGGGATGAGTTCGTAGAGGGCATCGCGGGAGAAAACAAGACAATGCCGCTCGAGCATCGCGCGGAGTATTCTTCGCAAGACTTCTATATGAGCATAGCGAATTTCAGGGAGGGGGACATGGATGACATTCTCCAACTCCCCCATAACGATCAGTGCATCACATCTTTCTTTGCTGGCTGTGAGGTAGACGACTGGTCCAGAGACGGCCAAGGCAGCAAGTTGCTTGATCGTCTTTGAAAGCAAGAATCGGTCGAAACCTGGCAAGGTCCGTATCTGGAGCAGGAGATTTTCTCGTCTGAGGGCAAGATCATGATGTTTCTGGATATCTTTCTCGAGAGATCGAGGGTCAGGAACTGAAAGGTTTTCTGGCTGGCAGAATGTGGCGTTGTCCCGAGTACTAGCACGTTCCAGCTCCTGTGAGATTTGTCTGAACTCATGAGCGAGGGCAGGATGCTCGTGAGCCAGGTCATCAACTGGAGTACGAAGCTGCAAGAATTGAGTCCAGACAATGGAGCGGCCTTGCTCGAGCCACTCGACAGCCAGTTCAGGATGACCAGCTGCAAGAGCGGCGGCAACTGAGTCTTGTGCGACATTGGCAGCTGCTTGAACAAGTAGACGATGACGCTCAGTGACTGGGAGCCCGAGCCATGCCAACTGTGGAAGAAGGTCGAGAGCAGAAGCACATGCATCAAGGAGAGCCGTAGGATTCCCTTCAAGACGCGCACAGGAAATCCAGGAGCGAGCGGCATCAAAGCGGGTGGAAGCATGACCGATGGAAGCACAACTGGCAATTGAAAAATTAAAAGAAGCAGCAGCCAGATGAGAAGAATCATGAGAGTGCTCAAAACGGATCTCCAATGCCCTTCCAAGGCCAATTAATACAGCTGGTTTGTCTGGATGGTCATCGGGAGTGAGGCTTACTGCCTCCTCCTTTATGGAAATGGACTTGATAATGTCTGCATGGTGGCCGAGACGTCGAAAGCGGCTGTGTAGTGAATTCCCGAGGCCGCTCAGATAATGTGACTTTTTCGGATGGCTGTCGGGCATCAGACGGAGAGCCTCCTCTTTCATCAAGATGGACTTGTTGAGATCCTCAAGGCCCCCGAGACGGACAGAGCGACTCAGTAACGAGTTCCCGAGGTTGTTCATCAGATTCAGCTTGGTTGGATGGCTGTCGGGCATTAGGCGCAGAGCCTCCTCAAACATTGAGATGGACCTGTTTAGATCCGCAAGGTCCCCGAGACGCTCAGAACGACGTAATAATGAGCACCCGAGGTTGCTCAACCGACCTGGCTTGTCTGGGTGGCCGTTGGGTGTCAGACAGACGGCTTCCTCCAACATCGAGATGGACCTATTTAGATCCGCGAGGTCCCCGAGACACTCAAAACGACTCTGTAATGAGATCCCGAGGGTGGCCAGCCGATGTGGCTTTTCTGGATGGCCGTCGGGTGACAGACAGATAGCCTCCTCTGCTATTGAGATGGACTTGTTTAGATCCGCGAGGTCCCCGAAACGCTCAAAGCGACAGTGTAACGAGATCCCGAGGTTGCCCAACCACGCTGGCTTGCCTGGATAGCCGTCGGGCGACAGACAGACAGCCTCCTCTGTCAATGAGATGGACCTGCTTAGATCTGTGAGGTCCCCGAGACGCTCAAAGCGACGAGATAATGAGTTCCCGAGGTTGTTCAACCACACTGGCTTGTCTGGATGGCCGTCAGGCGTCAGACAAACAGCCTCCTCCTTTACTGAGATGGACTTGTTTAGATCCGCGAGGTCACCGAGATGCTCAAAGCGACGAAATAGTGAGCTCCCGAGGTTGTTCAACCCTATTGGCTTGTATGGATGGCCGTCGGGCAACAGACAGACCGCCTCCTCTTGCATCGAGATGGACTTGTCTAGATCCGCGAGGTCCCCGAGACGCACAAAGCGATGAAGTAATGAGTTCCCAAAGTTGATCAACCGTGTTGGCTTGTCTGGATGGCCATCCGGAGACAGACAGGCCGCCTTCTCTCTCATCAAGATAGACCTGTTTAGATCCGCAAGGTCCCCAAGACGCTCAAAGCGACACCCTAATGAGATCCCGAGGTTGTCCAGCCAACCTGGCTTGTCTGGATGGCCGTCGGGCGACAGACAGACAACCTCCTCTCCCACCGAAATGGACCTGTTTAGATCCGCAAGGTCCCCGAGACGCTCAAAGCGACGCATTAACGAGTTCCCGAGGTTGCTCAAGTGACTTGGCTTGTCTGAATTTCCGTCAGGCATAAGACAGACAGCCTCCTCAAACATCGAGATGGACCTCTTTAGATCTGCAAGGTCCCCGAGACGCCTAAAGCGATTCATTAATGAGACCCCGAGGTTGCCCAGCCGACCTGGCTTGTGTGGATGGTCGTCGGGCATCAGAGAGACTGCCTCTTCCAATATCGAGACAGACCTATTCATATCCGCCAGGTCGCCGAGGTAGTTGAAGCGAATCGACAGCGCGCGCCCAAATTTTTCCAACAGAAATTGCATATCAATGAGATTATGGGGCATAAGATGCATGGCATCCTCGAACATCGAAATTGCCTCGTGGATATCAGCAAGCACCCCATTGCGTTCGAACCGATCAGATAACCGCGCCCCAAGGCCAACGAGTAGTCCAAGTCGGCGAGGTTCCCAGTATGACATGTTCTGTAGCAGGACCCGCGCGTTCTGTATCCTGTCATCGCCGTTCGCTTGCTCTGCCAGTGACGATCCAGCGTCTCCTGCCTCCACCGATACTGAAGCCTTGGCCATCTGCAATCCGAAATTCCCTGCTCGCTTTGCATAACTTTCTGCCGCCGAAACCTCCACCACTTCTCCCAGTAGATCCATCGCTTCCTCCCTGTCGAACAAGATCCCTCGCCTCTGGAACCGCGCAAGTAGCGCAAGACCAAGTCCCAGTGCCGTTATGCAATGATCCAGATGATTTTTGCTCCGAAGTTGCAGGGCATCCCGATACAATCCAATTGACGCATCTAGGTCAAGGTATCGATTGTTGGCCTGGCAATCGATGAACTTTGCATTGGCCAAATTGAATAGAACGGCTGAGCGATTGGGGTCATCTATGGGGCAAATCTCTTGAACACGCTGGAAAGTCTGGATGGCTGCATCCAGGTCCATTTGGTCCCCCCGCTGGCGGTAACGCAGCAGAGCATGATGTCCCTCGTCAGTAAGCTGTTCCAGCGCGTTCATTTCGCGTGGCTCCGGTAGCTATTGCCATAAGTTCAGAAAATGAGTACCGCGCCATGAACATCTGCTGCTTACGTCGAGTTTGGGACAGGATTGATTCACGTCACAAGTCCGTCGCTCGGTGATGATGCGAAGGGACAAACCCGACGGTAAAATATCATCCTTCTGTTCTGTAAATTCTATGACTACGAGGAGATGTCAGGAAGAGTGTGTGGCAGACAAAGGAGTTGCTCACGCTGACGTTGTTTATTCGGATGATCGAAGACCTCTCCTACAGTAATCTTGAATTGACCGAGCAAGTCTCCGTTTCCTAGCCTCGGTCCCAGCTCAAACGATGCGTAGACACTGAAAGAAATGGAAGATGATTGATTCGATGGCCTTGACAGCTATTCAATGAAAGTAGCAGAGATTCGGCAAATGATGACGCACAAGGGGATCTCTTCGTCCCATTCTACGGCGTCCTTGGCCGTCGACACGGGTTTGTTCGATGTTTGTATGATCCTTCCATCGACTTCTACAATAACATGGAAGCCTGCTGGGATGCGACGGAGGCCGCACGCAACATTCGTGGCTCGTATTACTGGACAGGTATTTGAGATGTCTGCAACAAGAGCGCGAAATTGCTACGCACGCGTTACAAAGACATGTTCGCATTTATTGGTACATGATGAATCTGAATCTGAGTTGCACAATTTCTTTTGTTCTTGAGGTGGTTCTTGGAGGAGGGGGAAAGCAGAGGTAGAGAATTGGTTGTCTTGCGAGTGATTCATGACGTCTGAGAGTACGGAAGAATGTGGGCAAGTTCTGAGTGACGGCATCACCAAATTGTTCAAATTTCTATATACGGGTATATACGGAGCCTATCAGCGGAATTTGAACAATTTGCTGATCGGCGGGGGTTCTGCAGCAGCGAGTTCATAAAGGCATTGGCAGTTGCAAACTGGCTGTGCAAGCACTAGCCTATTTCTTTCTCGCACCCCACCCTCTTTCATCCGTCGAAGACACCAGAGCTCTCCTCTCCCTCTGTCCGTTGCACTTCGGTACACCCTCGGTTCCGCGACAGCGCCTGCTCGGCAGTGTGTCCTACCCACCCTCCGAGTCGTAGCTCGCTCGCCCCAAGGGCTCCAGTGCTTCGGGCCTTCGCCCATTCTTCCCTGTCTCAGTCACATCCTGTCTCCATGTATATACACAATTCCACAATGTATATACACCTTTTCTGTGTTACAGTCTTACAGAGCACTCGAAATTCATGGATGGTCCACTGGCAACAAACTCGGTAATTCCCCTGGCAAGTGACATTGTCTGAATTTGTTTATGATTTCCCAAATTTCGTCTATCCCCGTACATCAATGTGCCAAGCAGGATGGCAGGGGACTGGACGCACTGCCTTTAATATTTCCAGTGGTGTGAAAGTTTCTGGGGGACAGCAGGCCAATTAAATGCGGAGTATTCAAGTGCGTGGTACGACTATATGTAGGGCCGCAGTGCTTCTCTGGGCACCACAGGATCCTACATCCTCGCAGACCCGTCTGTAGAGACCATTTATTGTGTAGTGCCATGGATGACGTACTCGCGACGAACCAACTCGTGGCATCCGCCGTGTGCTTACTCTTCGTCCTCCCTCCGGAACGCCTTGGCGGTCAACTACAATTTGGGCATATCAAGGTAGATATGAGCGCCATACTATATGCGTCATCGATTCATCTTTGAAGACATCACCCCCTTACTAGTGACTAACACCCTGACAGTTTTGAATCTGTCACCTCCTCCCGGAACTGCCATCGACCGCATATGTCCAACGATCACTTCTCGCTCTCGACGTTCCCTGGGCTCAGAAATAATGTATGCTCCCTCCATGGCCGCATCTTCCAAAGATACTCAGATCGACCGGGGGAGATCACGCCGCTAGTTCGTCCCGTCCTGTACAATTGCTCGAATACTCCGTACAAATATAAACATGCTTGTTCGATACACTAGATTGTACAATGGAAGAGTAGCATAGGGGGAAGCAGTTGTGCAGAAACAGCCGTCTTCGAGACCGAGAGTATAAATCTGCCAAACGTCATCTACCAAAGTGAATGAAAGGAACCCAGGATTTGAAGGGAACGGAGTTACGAAGACGCTGAATGGCACAGTGCAATGCTGCTGCCGCCTCCGTACTGTCGGGAACCCGGCCAGCATCTCGAAATAGGTGTTCGTACACGTCCCTCGCCACCTTCGGTCCATCCTCGTCCATCATTGACCACATCGTCCCGATGACACTACCATACCCGGCAAGAAGCATCCCAGCCGCGAGATGAACAGATTCTTCCGACAGCGTCTCGTCTCCTTGTGCAGTCTGACAGGCAGAAAGGAATGCGAGTCCACCTTTCGGGCGCGATAACTGCATAATGTCCGAGAGCTTCAAGCGATGACGGTTGGCAAGGCATAGCCCGCTGTCCAGCGGTTTCTTGGGATCCTGTATTCCGTGACACGCAAAATGGACCCAGTCGTTGTTCTTCAACTTCTCCAAGACGTCCTCGACAGTGCCATCAGAGTCCTGGAGGGTTACAAGAGGGGATTTGTTGGATATTTCTCTGATGGATTTGATCTCGTGCTTCACTGAAGACAGTGTGCCGAGTCCGTCTGTCACTGGCTGAGGAACGACAAGTAGGCGAAGTTTAGAGGAAGGGTGATCCAAGCCACTCTGAGGTGACGATGCGAGCGAATTCAAAGTCGGCAGATAGGAAGATATAACAAAATCTGAAAGTTTTGTGCCCAGCTCGGCTGTGTCATAAAGGCCGGCAGCGTGTATGGGCAAAAAGGAAAAAGGACCAGACGGACACCAGAAAATACGGGTCATTTTATCAGTGCCAGATGGCGGACTCTGAGAACAGGCAAAATTCGAGTCGGAATGGATCGACATTGAGACCTTGTATCAACGACTTACCGAAAAGCCGAGTGCCTGAAGAACAGGGTTTACAACTTTATTCCACAGGAGTTTCAGAATCATCTGGTACAACTCGTTCGGAGTATATTCGTCTGATCGTTGTGGCTTCGTTTCCGCAGGTTTTCCAAGTCGTTGTGGCTTCGTTTTTGCTGCCCGGTCACCACCATCAGCGAAATCTCCGTCCAGCAACAGATTGAGAAAATTTTGGGAGAGGTCTAGATCTTCAGAGGGGATGAGTTCATAGAGGGCATCACGGGAAAAAATAAGATGACGCTGCTCGAGCATCGCCCGGAGCATTCTTCGCAAGGCTTCTATATGAGCATGGCGAATGTCAGGGAGGGGGACATGGATGACATTCTCCAACTCCGCCATAACGATCAGTGCGTCACATCTTTCTTTGCTGGCTGTGAGGTAAACGACTGCTCCGGAGATGGCCAAAGCAGCAAGTTCCTTGATCGTCTTCGAAAGTAAGAATCGGTCGAAACCTGGCAAGGACCGTATCTGAAGGAGTTTCTCTCGTCTGAGGGCAAGATCATGATGTTTCTGGATATCTTTCTCGGGAGATCGAGTGTCAGGGACTGAAATGTTTTCTGGCTGGCAGAATGTCGCATTGTCCCGAGTACTAGCGCGCTCCAGCTCCTGCGAGATTTGTCGGAATTGATCGGCAAGGGCAGGATACTCGTGAGCCAGGTCATCAACTGGAGTACGAAGCTGCAGGAATTGAGTCCAGACAACAGAGCGGCCTTGCTCGAGCCACTCGACAGCCAGTTCAGGATGACCAGCTGCAAGAGCGGCGGCAACTGAGTCTTGTGTGACATTGGCAGCTGCTTTAACGAGTAGACGATGACGCTCAGTGACTGGGAGCCCGAGCCATGCCAACTGTGGAAGAAGGTCGAGAGCAGAAGCACATGCATCAAGGAGAGTGGTAGTATTTCCTTGAAGTTGCGCACAAGAAATCCAGGCGCGAGCGGCATCAAAGCGGGTGGAAGCATCACCGATGGAAGCACGACTGGCAATTGAAAAATTAAAAGAAGCAGCAGCCAGATGAGAAGAATCATGAGAGTGCTCAAAACGGATCTTCAATGCCCTTCCAAGGCCAATTAATACACCTGGTTTGTTTGGTTGGCCATCGGGAGTGAGGCTTACTGCCTGCTCCTTTATGGAAATGGACTTGATAATGTCTGCATGGTGGCCGAGACGTTGAAAGCGCCTCTGTAATGAATTCCCGAGGTTGTTCAAACAACCTGACTTTTCAAGATGGCTGTCGGGAATCAGACGGAGAGCCTCCTCTTTCATCGTGATGGACTTGTTGAGATCCTCGAGGTCCCCGAGACGGTCAAAGCGACTCAGTAACGAGTTCCCGAGGTTGTTCAACAGAAACAGCTTGGTTGGATGGCTGTCGGGCATTAGACGCAGAGCCTCCTCAAATATTGAGGTGGACCTGTTTAGATCCGCAAGGTCCCCGAGACGCTCAAAACGACGAGATAATGTGATACCGAGGTTGCTCAATTGACCTGCCAGTGACAGTACTGCAGTGCAAACCAACCAACATCATCTGCTCGCGACGTCTTCCGATGATACCAAAGTAATTGCTCTATGCTGTCATTAACATGACAGTGACATCGACACCCTCCGGAGTAGCACTGCAGGCCCTGTCCCGTACGATCGCTCCATTGCTCCGTACAATCGTAAACATGCTCGTTCCATAAACTAGATAATACAAGTAAAGAGGGGGGAAGTGATGCAGAACAGTCGTCTTCGAGCCCGATAGTATACAATGCACTACCAAAGGTTATCTACCAAAGTGAATGAAAGGAACCCAAGAAGTAAATGGAGCGCCAGAGTCACGAAGACGCTGGATGGCACAGTGCAATGCCGCCGCCGCCTCTGTACTGTCAGGAACCCGGCCAGCATCTCGAAACAAGTGCTCGTACACATCTCTCGCCACCGTTGGTCCGTCCTTGTCCATCATTGACCACATCGTCCCGATGACACCACCATACCCGGCAAGAAGCATCCCAGCCGCGAGATGAACAGATTCTTCCGACAGCGTCTCGTCTCCTTGGGCAGTCTGACAGGCAGAAAGGAATGCAAGTCCACCTTGCGGGCGCGATAACTGTATAATGTCCGAGAGCTTCAAGCGATGATGGTTGGCGAGGCATAGCCCGCTGTCCAGCGGTTTCTTGGGATCCTGTATTCCGTGACACGCAAAATGGACCCAGTCGTTGTTCTTCAACTTCTCTGTGACGTCCTCGACAGTGCCATCAGAGTCCTGCAGAGTCACAAAAGAGGATTTGTGGGATAATTCTCTGATGGAATCGATCTCGTGCTTCACCGAAAACAGTGGCTTGAGTCCGTCTGTCGGTGGCTGAGGAACAGCAAGTAGGCGAAGTTTTGAAGAAGGGTGATCCAAGCCATTCAGAGGTGACGATGTGAGCGAACTCAAAGTCGGCAAATAGGAAGATATAACAGAATCAGAAAGTTTTGTGCCTGGCTCAGCTGTGTCATAAAGGCCGGCAGCGTGTATGGGCAAAAAGGAAAAAGGACCAGTCGGACACCAGAAAATACGGGTCATCTTATCAGTGCCAGATGGCGGACTCTGAGATCAAGAAACTCTCGAGTCGGAATGGATCGACATTGAGACTTGATAGCAACGACTTACCGAAAAGCCGAGTGCCCGAAGAACGGGGTTTACAACATCATTCCAAAGGAGTTGCAGAATCATCTGGTACAACTCGTTCGGAGTATATTCTTCGAATCGTTGCGGCTTCGTCGGTTTCGCTCCACCCTCACGACCATCAGTGAAATCTCCATCCAGCAACGAATCGAGAAAGTGTTTCGAGAAATCGACATCTTCAGAGGAGATGAGTTTGTAGAGGGCATCACGGGAGAAAACAAGACAATGCTGCTCAAGCATCGCGCGAAGTATTGTTCGCAAGGCTTCCATATCACCATAACAAATGTCAGGGAGGGGGACATGGATGACACTCTCCAAATCCGCCATAATGATCAATGCATCGCATCTTTCTTCGCTGGCTGTTAGGTAGACGACTGGTCCGGAGATTGCCAAGGCAGCAAGTTGCTTGATCGTCTTCGGAAGCAAGAATCGGTCGAAACCTGGCAGGGACCGTATCTGAAGCAGGAGTTTCTCTCGTCTCAGGGCAAGATCATGATGTTTCTGGATATCTTTCTCGAGAGATCGAGTGTCAGGAACGGAAATATCTTCTGGCTTGCAGAATGTAGGATTGTCCCGAGTACTAGCACGTTCAAGCTCCTGCGAGATTTGTCGGAATTGATCAGCAAGGGCAGGATGCTCGTGAGCCAGGTCATCAACTGGAGTGCGAAGTTCAAGGAACTGAGTCCAGACAATGGAACGCCCTTGCTCGAGCCACTCGACAGCCAGATCTGGATAACCAACTTCAAGAGCGGCGGCAACTGCATCGCGTGTCACATCAGCTGCTTGAACGAGTAGACGATGGCGCTCGGTGACTGGGAGCCCGAGCCATGCCAACTGTGGGAGAAGCTCGAGAGCGCAACCACATGCATCAAGGAGAGCCGAAGTATTCCCTTGAAGTTGCGCACAGGAAATCCAGGCGCGAGCGGCATGAAAGCGGGTGGAAGTACATCGGATGGAAGTACGACTTGCAATTGCAAAATTAAAAGCAGCAGCAGACAGATCAGAAGAATCATGAGAGCGCTTGAAACGCACATTCAATGCATCCCCAAGGCCGATGAATAAATGTGGTTTGTCAGGATGACCATCGGGAGTGAAGGTTATCGCCTCTTCCATTATAGAAATGCACTTATCAATGTCCGCATCGTCGCCGAGACGCTCAAAGCGACTCAGTAATGAGTTCCTGAGGTTGTTCAACCAAGTCGGCTTGTCTGGATGACCGTTGGGTATCAGAGAGACAGCCTCCTCTTGCTTCGAGATGGACTTGTTCAGATCCGCGAGGTCCCCGAGATGCTGAAAGCGATTCAGTAGTGAGTTCCCGAGGTTGCTCAACCGACGTGGCTTGTCTGGATGGCCGTCGGGTGACAGACAGACAGCCTCCTCTTGCTTCGAGATGGACCTGATTAGATCTGTGAGGTCTCCGAGACGCTGAAACCGACTCCGTAGCGAGTTCCCGAGTGTGTTCAATAAACCCGCCTTGTCTGGATGGCTATCGGGCGTCAGACAGACTGCCTCCTCTGTCATTGAGATGGACCTGTTTAGATCCGCAAGGTCCCCGAGACTCTGGAAGCGACTCAGTAGTGAGTTCCCGAGGTTGCTCAACCGACGTGGCTTGTCCGGATGGACGTCGGGTGACAGACAGACAGCCTCCTCTTGCTTCGAGATGGACCTGTTTAGGTCCGCGAGGTCTCCGAGACGCTCAAATCGACGCAGAAATGAGTTCCCGAGGTTGCTCAACAGACCTGGCTTGTCTGGATGGCCGTCGGCTATCAGACAGACAGCCTTCTCTCTCGTCGAGATGGACCTGTTTAGATCCGCGAGGTCTCCGAGACGATCAAACCGACTCAGTAATGAACTTCCGAGGTTGCTCAACCGACCTGGCTTGTTTGGATGGCCGTCGGCCGTCAGGCTGACAACCTCTTCGAACATCGAGATCGACCTGTTCAGATCCGCAATGTCTCCGAGACGCTCAAAATGAAGATATAACGAGTTCCCGAGGTTATTCAGCCGACCTGGCTTATCAAGAAGGTTGTCGGCTGACAGACAGACAGCCTCCTCGAACATCGAGATAGACCTGATTAGATCCGCGAGGTCTCCGAGACGCTCAAACCGCCTCAGTAATGAGTTCCCGAGGTCTTCCAACAGAACTGGCTTGTCTGGATGGCCGCCGGGGATCAGACAGACAGCCTCCTCCTGCTTCGAGATGGACCTGATAAGATCTTCGAGGTCTCCGAGATGCTCAAACCGCTTCAGTAATGAGTTCCCGAGGTTGTCCAACAAAACTGGTTTGTCTGGATGCCCGTCCGGGACTAGATAGACAGCCTCCTCTTGCTTCGAGATGGACCTGATTAGATCCGCGAGGTCTCCGAGACGCTGGAACCGACTCCTTAATGAGGTCCCGAGGTTGCTTAACAGACGTGGCCTGTCTGGACGCCCGTCGGGTGTCAGACAGACAGCCTCTTCAAATATCGAGATAGACCTGTTCAGATCCGCAAGGTCCCCGAGACACTCAAAGCGACGACATAATGAGGTTCCGAGGTTGTTCAACCGATCTGGCTTGTCTGGATGGTTGTCGGGCGTCAGAAGCACTGCCTCCTCCAACGTCGAAACAGACTTGTTTATATCCGCCAGGGTGCCGAGGTCATTGAAGCGACGCAACAGACCAGCCCCAAGGTCGTTCAACATAGGTAGCATGTCAGAATGGCTATGGGGTGTGAGATCCACAGCACACTCGAACATCGAAATTGCCTCGTGGATATCAGCAAGCACCCCATTGCGCTCGAACCGATCGGTTAATAGCACCCCAAGGCCAATGAGTAGTGCGGGTCGGCGAGGATTCAAGTGCGACATGTTTTGTAGCAGGTCCCGTGTCTCCCGAATCACATCGTCGTCATTCGCTTGCTCTACCGGTTGGGATCCATCGTCTCCCGGTGCCTCCACCGACACTGAAACCTCTGCCATCTGCAATCCGAAAAGCGCTACTCGGTATGCATAACTTTCTGCCGCAGAGACCTCCACCACTTCTCCCAGTAGATCCATCGCTTTCTCCCTGTCGAACAAGATCCCTCGCCTCTGGAACCGCGCAAGTAGGGCAAGACCAAGTTCCAGTGCCGTTGTGCCATGATCCAGATGATTTTTGCTCCGAAGTAGTAGAGCATCCTGATACAATCCGATTGGCGCATTTAGGTCAAGGTATCGATGGTTGGCCTGGCAATCGATGAACTTTGCATTGGCCAAATTGAATAGAACGGCTGAGCGACTAGGGTCATCTATGGGGCAAATCTCCTGAACGCGCTCGAAAGTCTGGATGGCTGCGTCTAAATCCATTTGGTCCCCCCGCTGGCGGTAACGCAGGAGAGCATGATGTCCCTCGTCAGTAAGCTGTTCCAGCGCGTTCATTTCACGTGGCTCCGGTAACTATTCCCATCAGGTCAGAAAAAGACTACAGCGCCATAAGTAGCTTGCTTACGTCGATTTTGGGACAGGTTTCATTTGTGTCACAAATGCGTCGCTCCGTGATAATGCGAAGGGACAAGCACGATGGTAAAACATCACCCTTCTGCGTTGTAAAGTCGACGACTACGAGGAGATGTCAAGGAGAGTGTGAGGCAGATAAAGGAGTTGCTCACGCTGAAGTTGTTCATTCGGATGATGGAAGACCTCTCCTACAGTAATCTTGAATTGACCGAGCAATTCTCCGTTTCCTAGCCTCGGTCCCAGCTCAAACGATGCGTAGACACCAAACGAAATGGAAGATGATTGATTCGATGGCCTTGATAGCTATTCAATGAAAGTAGCAGAGATTCGGCAAAGGATGACGCACAAGAGGATCTCTTCATCCCATTCTACGGCGTCCTTCCGTGTCGACACGGGTTTATTCGACGTTTGTATGATTCTTCCATCGACTTCTACAATGACATGGAAGCCTGCTGGTACTCGACGGAGGCCGCATGCAACATCCGTGGCACGTATGACTGAATAGGGTCTGTGATGTCTCCAGGGATACCAGCACGAAATTGTTACGGACGTGTTACAAAGACATGTTCGCATTTATGGGTAGGTGATGAATGCAAATCCGAGTCGCGTGGTGGTTCAAGGAGGGGAGAACTTGCCGGGAGAAAGAATTTGTTACGTAGATTCATGCACATGAGTAGGAAGTGAAGTCTGAGAGCACGGAGGAATGCAAACATGGTGGGTAAGTTCTGAGTGACGATGGTTCTGCAGCAACGAGTTCATAAAGGCGGCCAGTTGCAGACTTGCTGTGCACATTTCTGCTAAAATAAACGAGGTCTGAGCGTGGTCCAGCTACGCGTAGGCCCTTTAGTCTATGTATGCGTGGGAAGCGAAGTCCGCTCTTGCTCTAGCCCGACTTTCTGCGTTCCCTCGTGTCAGCTCGCTTCGCCCGACAGCCTTATGTAGGGGCACAGTCTCGTGTCGTTCCATGTACCACGCACGCATACACTCTCCCCTCACCTGGCATTAAGCAAACTGAGCTCGACAGATCGCCGGCCCACGAACGGAATGTACATTCAGTATGGCTTATCCTGCCTACCTCTGCATACCTGCTCGCGAGGTGGTGTCAACCACGGCGGCCGGCCGCCGCATCACGGACTCGGAGTGAATTCTAGAATAAGTTCGATCCCGAGGTAATTGAGGGCAACACCAAAACGGATGGTGACGAGACTCCCGGTATGCCGCGAAGCCGCTCTATCCCGCTCACCTCTGCAAACATCACCAAGCTCCTCTCAAAATCGCCCAATATACAGGTTTTTTTGGTGTTCCACTCGCTCTCAAATTGCTTGCAGTCTTCAAGTTCTTAGACGTCTCAAGCTGGTCATGTTGGGTGGCAGTCTTTGTCCAGACGAGCTCGGTAAGCTTCTCAGAAGGCGTTCCTTTCGTTATGGGCTCAGTGCGCTCTTTTGTCCTTTCCCATGGTTCTTGACCTTCGGGTCTCGTTGAGATACTATGTACCTTGATTATGTCCTCTGTCAGGTTGACATGGTCACCATCTTCGCCTGCGGAAAAACAATCTGTCTGACAACAGGCTCATTCCAAGAGAGAGAAAACTCTGTAGATTGTCACCATGGCCATTGCGAATCTCTAGCTAACCATCGTCCGCAACTCTTTTCGAAATCACTCGGACATGCTTGTCCGACCGACGACAAACTCGCTGCCGCCAAGCTATCTGTCACCTCCTCCCGGAACCGCCATCGACCGCATATGTCTAATGATCATTTCTCGTTCTCAATGTTCCCTGGTCTCAGAAACAATGTGCGCTCCCTCTATGGCCGCATCTTCATCTTCCAAAGATACTCAGATCGGCTGGGGGAGATCACGCCGCCAGCTCGTCCCGTCCTGTACAATTGCTCGATTACTCCGTACAAATATAAACATGCTCGTTCGATACACTAGATTGTACAATGGAAGAATAGCATAGAAAGTAGAAAATGGTGCAGAACAATCGTCTTCGAACCCGGGAGTATACATGACACTGCCAAAGCTCATCTACCAAAGTGAATGAAAGGAACCCAAGAAGTGAACGGAGCGCCAGAGTCGCGAAGTTTCTGTATAGCACAGTGCAAAGCTGCTGCTGCCTCCGTACTGTCGGGAACCCGGCTAGCATCTCGAAACAGGTGCTCGTACACGTCCCTCGCCACCTTTGGTCCGTCCTTGTCCATCATTGACCACATCGTCCCGATAACACTATCATACCCGGCAAGAAGCATCCCAGCAGCGAGATGAACAGATTCGTCTGACAGCGTCTCGTCTCCTTGTGCAGTCTGACAGGCAGAAAGGAATGCGAGTCCACCTTGCGGGCGCGATAACTTCATGATGTCGGAGAGCTTCAAGCGACGATTGTTGGCGAGGCATAGCCCACTGTCCAGCGGTTTCTTGGGATCCTGGATTCCGTGACATGCAAAATGGACCCAGTCGTTCTTCTTCAACTTCTCCGTGACGTCCTCGACAGTGCCATCAGAGTCCTGAAGGGTTACAAAAGGGGATCTGTCGGATAATTCTCTGATGGAATCGATCTCGTGCTTCACCGAGAACAGTGTATTGAGTCCATCTGTCGCCGGCTGAGGAACGGAAAGTAGGCGAAGTTTGGAAAAACGGTGATCCAAGCCATTCTGAGGTGACGACGCGAGCGAACTCAAAGTCGGCAAATAGGAGGATATAACAAAATCAGAAAGCTTTGTTCCTGGCTCGGCTGTGTCATAGAGGCCGGCAGCATGAATGGGCAAAAAGGAAAAAGGACCAGTGGGACACCAGAAAATACGGGTCATTTTATCAGTGCCAGATGGTGGCTTCTGAGAACAAGTAAATATCGAGTCAGAATGGACTGACATTGAGATATTATATCAACGACTTACCGAAAATCTGAGTGCCTGAAGAATGGGGTTCGCAACAGACATCCAAAGGAATTTCAGAATGCTCTGGCACAACTCGTTCAGAGTATATTCTTCGGATCGTTGTGGCTTCGTCAGTTTCGCTGCCCGGTCACCAATGAAATTTCCATCCAGCAACAAATCGAGAAATTTGTTCGAGAGGTCCACATCTTCAGAGGGGATGAGTTCGTAGAGGGCATCGCGGGAGAAAACAAGACAATGCTGCTCAAGCATCGCGCGAAGTATTGCTCGCAAGGCTTCCATATGACCATAACAAATGTCAGGGAGGGGGACATGGATGACACTCTCCAACTCCGCCATAACGATCAGTGCATCGCATCTTTCATCGCTGGCTATGAGGTAAACGACTGGTCCGGAGATTGCCAAGGCAGCAAGTTGCTTGATCGTCTTCGGAAGCAAGAATCGGTCGAAACCTGGCAAGGACCGTATCTGAAGAAGGAGATTCTCTCGTCTGAGGGCAAGATCATGATGTTTCTGGATATCTTTCTCGGGAGATCGAGTGTCAGGATCTGATATTTTTGTTGGTTGACAGAATGTGGTGTTGTCCCGATTACTAGCACGTTCCAGCTCCTGTGAGATTTGTCTGAACTCATGAGCGAGGGCAGGATGCGCGTGAGCCAGGTCATCAACTGGAGCGCGAAGCTGCAGGAACTGAGTCCAGACAATGGAACGGCCTTGCTCGAGCCACTGGACAGCCAGTTCAGGATGACCAGCTTCAAGAGCGGCGGCAACTGAGTCAGGTATTAGATCAGCTGTTTGAACGAGTAGATGATGACGCTCGGTGACAGGGAGCCCGAGCCATGCCAACTGTGGGAGAAAGTCGAGAGCAGAAGCATATGCATCAAGGAGAGTCGTAGTATTTCCTCGAAGTTCCGCACATCGGATCCGCCAGCGAGCGGCATAAAAGCGTGCGGAAGCACGACCGATGGAAGCACGGCTGGCAATTGAAAAATTATACGAAGCAGCAGCCAGATCAAAAGGATCATGAGAGTGCTCAAGCCGGATTATATATGCATTTCCAAGGCCGATGAAGAAATACAGTTTGTCCGGATGGCTATCGGGAGTGAAGCTTATTGCCACCTGCTTCATGGAAATGGAGTTCGCAATGTCCGCGTGGTCTCCGAGACGCCGAAAACGACACAGTAATGAGTCCCCGAGGGTGTGCAACAGACCTGGCTTGTCTGGATGGCCGTTGGGTGTCAGACAGATGGCTTCCTCTCTGGTCGAGATGGACCTATTCAGATCTGCGAGGTCCCCGAGATGCTGAAAGCGTTTCAGTAATGAGTTCCCGAGGTTGTTCAACCGACATGGCATGTTTACATGGCCGTCGGGTGTCAGATAGACAGCCTCCTCTTGCATCAAGATGGACCTGTTTAAATCCGCGAGGTCCCCGAGACGCTCAAAGCGACTCCGTAATAAAATCCCGAGTTCGCTCAAACAGCTTGGATGGCCACCGGGTGACAGACAGACAGCCTCCTCAAATATAGAGATTGACCTGTTTAGATCCACAAGGTCCTCGAGACGTACAAAGCGACTCCCTAATGTGCTTCCGAGGACGCTCAACAGAACTTGCTTATCTGGATGGCCATCGGGTGTCAGACAGAACGCCTCCTCTTGCATTGAGATGGACCTGTTTAGATCCGCGAGGTCCCCCATATGCTCAAAGCGACGAGATAATGAGCTCCCGAGGTTGTTCAACTGAACTCGCTTGTCTGGATGGCCATCGGGAGTCAGACGGACCGCCTCCTCTTGTATCGAGATGGACTTGTGTAGATCCGCGAGGTCCCCAAGATGCTCAAAGCGACTCAATAACGAGTTCCCGAGGTTGTTCAGCCGACGTGGCTTGTCTGAATGGCCGTCGGGCGTCTGACACACTGCCTCCTCCAATGTCGAGATAGACCTGTTTATATCCGCCAGGTCGCCGAGGTGGTTGAAGCGACCGGACAGGGCACACCCAAGGTCGTCCAACAGAGATTGCATGTCAGGATGAGTATGTAGCATAAGACCCACGGCATGCTCGAACATCCGAATTGCCTCTTGGATATCAGCAAGCATCCCATTGCGTTTGAACCGATCAGATAAGAGCACTCCAAGGCCATGAAGTAGTGCAGGTCTGTGAGGTTTCCAGTATGGCAGTTTCTGTAGTGCGTCCCGCCCCTTTTGTATCACACCATCATAATTTGGTCGCTCTTCCGGTGAGGATTCAGTGTCTCCTGCCTTCATCGATGGTGAACTGTCGTTCATCTGCAATCCGAAAAGCCCTGCTCGGTTTGCATAACTTTCTGCCCCCGAGACCATTCCTGCCCGTAAATCCGTCGCTTCATCCCCGTCGAACCCGAACGCTCCCCTCTGGTAGTGGGAAAGTGGGGCCGGACCAATTTCCGGTACAGTTGTGCAGTGATCCGGACGATTTTGGCTCCGAAATTGTGTGGCATCCCGATGCGATTCAATTGGCACATCTAGGTCAAGATATCGATTGTTGGATTGACATTCGACGAGCTTTGCATTGGCCAAATTGAATAGAACGGCTGAGCGATTAGGGTCATTTATGGGGGAAATCTCCCGACCACACTCGAAAGTTTGGATGGCTGCGTCCAGATCCATTTGGTCCTCCCGCTGGCGGCAACGTAGGAGAGCACGATGTCCCTCGTCAGTAAGCTGTTCAAGCGCGTTCATTCCGCGTGCCTCCGGTAGCTGTTGCTATAAGTTTAGAAATTTACTACAGCGCCATGAACAGTCTGCTTACGTCGAGTTTGGGACAGGGTTCATTCGCGTCACAAATGCGCTGCTCAATGATGATCCTAAGGGAAGGACATGGTAGAATTTTACCCTCCTGCCCAATAGAGTCGATGGCTACGAGGAGATGTTAAGGAAAGTATGCGGCAGACAAAGGAGTTGCTCACGCTGAACCGGTTCATTCCGATGACGGAACACTTCTCCTACAGTAGTCTTGAATTGGCGGATTAATTCTCTATTTCCCTGCCTCGGTCCAAGCTCAAACGATACGTAGACACTAAACAGAATGGAAGATGATCGATTCGCTGGCCTTGACAACTATTCAATGAAAGTAGTAGAGATTCGGTAAAGGATGACGCACAAGAGGATCTCTTCAGCCCATTCTACGGCATTTTCCCTTGTCAATACGGGTTTGTTCGATGTTTGTATGATCCTTCCATCAAGTTCTACGATAACGTGGAAGCCTGTTGGCATCCGACGGAGGCTGCACGCAACATCCGTGGCACGTATGACTGAACAGGTGAGTTTGTTAAGTCTGCAGAGATGCCAGCGCGAAATTGGTACGCACGCGTTACAAAGACATGTTCGCATAAGTTATTGGTAAATGATGAATCCCAATTCGAGTTGCGCACTGATATCTTTTGTCCTTGAGTTGCCGGACTAGAAATTTGATTTTCTTGATTCATCAAGTCTGAGAGCACGGAAGAATGAGTGACGGGGGTTCTGCAGCAGTGGGTTCATAAAGGGCCTCGGCTCGGTGAGTCGCACAGTTGCAGTGCCCATGAGAACGAGATCCAAATAATAACGAGAACTCATCGCGATACACAGCCAACAAACGAGGCGGTCCAGGAAACACTGCCACAAACCGACTCTGAACCTGCCTTGGACCGAATCGGGTCTGGTCTGGAGAGCGCTTCCATCTACATCTTCTGCCTCTCCTCTCCTCCGAGTCCCAGCGAATGGAGCAACATCCGGAGAATGACAGTGGTGACACGTGAAGTCGGTGCATTTTTTGTGTTGTTGAGGGCACATAGTAATACACGCTCACGGGTTATGGTCAGGGCCAGTCACGCAGTTCAAGGCTGCAAAGCGATGACTATAGATCAGCAAAGGCGCCAACCACGTGGCGATTAGCCAAGAGGCCAACGTCGGCTGTCAGCTGTTGGACGACGCGAACCATGCATATGGCCAGTCTAGGTTCCTCACAGCATTGCTCGTCGCACACGGGCGGTAGTCGTATCGACGGACCGCGGACATGGTCAGTTTTTTTACAAGGTGCGTTCTGTTACTGTAAGTTATCGTTTCGGCACCACTTCTGGCGATTGACCGACGAAAGTCTCTTAGAACGTCATATTTACATTGGGCACTTTTTTTTTTTTTGGTTCCTCATCTATTGCTGCATAGCAGGAACATTCGCCTCCACCGTGACTCTTGAGCTTTAACTCTGGCTATTTCTATCCCGCTCGCGAGGTGACGTCGACCACACCACGAGGTACCCATAAAGTCCCGTCTTACGGTCGAGGTATGACAATAGGTACAAGTACACCATATCATCCACGTATAGTAGGTGATGCCACACTTCCGGAATCTGCGCGCGCCCGTCTTTCCACGAGACATTACAGTATTCACCAAGGACGTCACCCAGCCACGCTCCCGTTTTCAAGGTGCCCATGCTGTCGATCCCCGCTGCGGTAGACACCAAGCATATCTGATGGCCGCAGATATCAGACATGTCCCTGATCCAAGCAAGCTCGATGGAAGCTGGAAGAATTTAGAGACGGAACTGTCATGGTGATCTATCATACTTACAACGTGATTTTGTTTAGCGGGTACCATGTGTATACTCGATCAAATGATTCAGGCACCTCGACGTCCCGAAACTATTGGATAAGTTGAACTTGCTACTCGAGCTCCTTTTCTCGGAGCTCCCATGTCCTTGTCTCTTACAGAAATGGACGCCGTCGTTGTTCACAAAAATAGGCCTTGTTGAAGAACTTGGTATGGCAGGTGGCGAGACATCTGGCCGACATACCGTGTGAGTGACCAAGTCTAGATCGTCGGAAACAAAAACTCGTGAAAATGTATTCCTATGGGAACGAGACGATCAATCGCAAGGATAGATACAGCACAAAATGAATGTGATTCAGGATGGAAGCAGCTAATAACGCAGCTAAGTAACAAACGAACGAATGACATGAGCATGCACTATGGCTACACGATGGGTGATCTACTCGATAAAACCTACAATACTCCACGATCACAGAGGGCAGCCCCAGGCTGGACTCGATTACACGGACGTCGAGCCCGGCAAGTCATGCATATCTACATACCCTCGACTTGAGTCTTATTGTTATAGTTATTTAGGTCTGCACCTGATCCAGAGGTGCAGCATCATCTCGCAAAGAAAGGAGGCCGAAACATGATCCCGACCTCATGATTAGTTTGAAGCGCGGCGACTTCTATGCATCCGCCTCCCCTGCCCGACGACGCGTGCGATGGTAGACCGCTTGCGCATGCACCCAGTGGTCGGTGAGGGAGAGGGGGACACAGCAGAAGCGGGGTTTCCTCCGGCGTTGACAGGTGGCGAAGGCGAAGGCACGGGCGAAGGGGAGGAGACAGGGGGAGGGGACGAAGATCCTGAACCCGAGGGCCCAGTGCTAGAACCACCAGCGATAAATGAAGCGACCGCTAGGCCAGGGAACGTGTACATGATGGGAGGGTTGTAAATCTGGGAGAGGATCGTCAATGGTGTGCCAAAGATCCAACAAGGCGGCGGACTTACGTTGGGAGCCAAAATACCAGCCTCGGTGTCTGTGTAGCCACCTGGGAACGTGACTTCTTCGCTGGGGCTGGGCTGGCCAGTTTGAGAACCACCGATGGTCATTTGAATGCAGGAGGGGTAAAACTCTGCACCACCCTGTGACATGGCGTTTTGGAGCCCAATGATCTCAGAGCGAAGCAAATAGTTTCCCGAAGCGAGGTTGGAAGGGATAGTGACGGTCCCTGGGGATCCAGACTCTGGAACTTGAGTTAGCGATGCTTTCAGAACTTCGGGGATGAACGTCTTACGAAGGTCTGCTTGGTACCACGACGTGTTACCAGGCTTGAGGCCTTGCTCTGATATCTTGAACCACTCGGCACCGCCCGAGTTGTAAGATGTGCAGGAACCGTCGCATTTCGCCATGTAGTGCATAATCGGACCAACCATGTGGGGCCACTAGAAACGAGTGAGTACGCGTCCATGGGAGGAGGGAACATGACTTACATTGGTTCCTGGGGTTGTACCACCTCCCCATTGGACCAGGATGGTGCTTCCGGGGTTGGCGTTGGCGACTTGTGAAGCAAGCTGGGCACCGGGACCGCAATTGAGATCTGGGTTGGATGCACCCTTGACCGGGCTATTCGTGTTGACCTGTCGAATGACTGATTGGACAGTCGGGGTGGTACCGACACTATTACCCGGGTAAACTTTGCCATCGACGGTGACTTGTGTGACATAACCGTGGGCCGACACAAGAGCAGGCAGGAGAAGAGACAGAAGGGTAGACGCGATCATGTTAAGTTAACCCGCACAGCGAGATGAAGGAGTGGAATGGAAGAGAATGAAGAACGAAGAAAACTAGCAGAGACTCGCCTTTTATTTGTGAACGGATCCATTCTTGTGGAGATATGGATCGATATGACAACCCATTGTATTCATTATTGTCCACTTGTGGCTGTGCACTACTATGGAACTGAGTTCTGAGACCGGACCATGTGGATCTTCACAATAACGCATCCACTGCGCAGGTCACCGTCCTGCCAGCCCATCACCATGTAATTCGATCAACGTGGCAGAAACTTCCGCCGCCAGCCCATAAGCGAGCAGATAACCATTATCCTACTTGGCAACTGACCTTTTTCATTGCCAGAACTGACGTGCACATTCAGGGCGTCTTTGTTTTCCGTCTCCCAGTGGACCACTTATGATTGACTGGACGCGATGACCACCCCAGAAGCACGTTGATTGGCTCACGTTATCCGAGCATGAGGCGCCCACCTCGAGGCGGGAAAAATGGACACGAGCGTGTATCCATCCACCAATCAGGTGTGGTTTGACGTCCTGAAGTGTACCGCATCGTGCTTCTTGTCGCGTTCTTTCTGTAGAGTTCCGTGGTGTGTGGTGTCCGCCCCATCTCCATGCGCAGACCAATGCAAAGGCTATAAGTATTCTCCCGCCTAGGACTTCTTTACGCCGTCACGCCTGTGCAATTCTCTGGTCCAGTGCTCTCGTGCTTATCTCTCCCTCCTCGCCCTTCTTTATTCGTCTACCTACTTAAACTACCCGTTGACCGGGCACATCAGCCATCGTGCCTCAAATGACACCTATTCTCTTTCTCCTCTCTATCCTCGGTCTACTGCCCATCTTCGTCTCAGCCCATGGCTATGTCAAGTCCGTGACCATCGACGGCAAAGTGTACTCTGGCAACGAGCCAGGAGGTACCACGAACCCTAGTGCCATCAGACAAGTTAGTCATCTTGCTCAAACCGTTCATATGGTATTGGACATTTATGCAGGTGTCAACAATATCCCCCGTCAAAGGCTCGACCAACCCATCCTTGAACTGTGGCATGAACGCGACCCTAGCTGTCAATGTTGCCAATGCTAATCCAGGAAGCCAACTCCAGGTTGACTGGGTCGGTGGTGCTACCGGTGACTCGAACGTGGGTCTTCATTCTTCTATCCTTGCTGTAGTTTCTGAGTTCTCCCAATAGTGGCCTCACGCCGTTGGGCCGATCATGCATTACATGACCAAATGCACTGGTTCTTGCTCGTCTTATGATTCTACTAATGCCAAGTGGTTCAAGATCTCCGAACTTGGTGTCGAACCGGGTGACTCTTCCTGGTATCAGGGCAACATCGGTGCGTCGATCTATGAATCTACATGTGGCATTCATCGAATGATGGGCCATACAGCCAAAGGCGAACCCACGAACGTGACCATTCCTTCCAACATCTCTCCCGGTGGTTACCTCCTCCGGTCCGAGCTCATTTCCCTTCAGAACGGCATGTCACTTGGCGGTGCGGAGTTCTACCCGGCCTGCATCCAACTCAATATCGGAGGATCCGGAACTGGTACGGCAACGAACAGCGAAGAATGCACATTTCCCGGCTGCTATTCAGATTCTGACCCAGGGATTCTTGACCCCACCGTGAGCATCCCGGACTTTACTCCTTGAATAAGCATTGAGAACAAGTAACAGGTCTACGACCCACCTATCACTTATACCTTCCCCGGTCTCGCTGTCGCTGCCTTCGTGGGTGGCGGTGGGAGCGAAGGCGGTACTCAATCCAATGGTACTACCAATGGCTCTTCTGCCACATCACCGACGCCATCGTCTTCATCCACGATCCCTGCTTCAGGTAGTGAGTTCTACTCTTCTGCGTGATTTTATCTCAGTGCCTTTTCTTTCTTTCTTGTTTTCGTCAAATGTGACAGTTCCCACTAACACTTCCTCTCCTTCACCGACGAACTCAACCGTGCCGACACCCGCTCCTTCTGGAAAATTGAATGTCTCAGGAACAAGCTGCTATGTAACTTCCCCCACCAACTTACTCGCCAAACGTGGGCACTCGAAGATGAGAACCTCGCACAAGCGTCGTCTCGTCCGCCGCGGAACGTGATCATCGCTTTTTCTCATAAGACCCGCTCGAGGCGGGTATGTAATCACGGGGGTGGACGGGTGCATGCCACCTGTTTTCAGATCACCATCATCATGAAGGCTTGATGCCATTGCCGAAGTCGGTCGGTCGTTGCGTGCTCAAGTGGGGCCAGAACCCACAAGTCCCTCAGCGAGGACACGACCACCTCATTTCCGTCGCGCAAGTCGCGATGCGCGCCTGGCATGTTGATGCTTCCCCCATTGTTGTACTATAGTTCATCATTCCGACTAACTTATCCGCTTACGTCCGTCGTCCATTCATTCACTCGCATCGCTCTTGTCTTGTACCACTCTTTTGTAGATCTATCGTTCATCTCTTTCATTCACTCACACTGTGTAGTATATGCGGCAATTGTATAGATAGCTGGGCATCTGTTCTAATAATATAACATCGTGGTATCTTTGCGGCATGGTTTCCTATCTCTCATCGAGTTGGTTCTGTGTGTCGTTGTAGAGCTATCATCATGGCACTCTTGAGCTTCCTCGCAGTCGGTGTCGGGCTGGCAGTGGCCGCGTTGCACTGGCAATTGCCCGATCTGTTTTCTCAAAATCCCTTTGGCCTCAGTTCACACGCGGGGACAGGCAACGTTATCACACCGCAACTCTCGACGTTCATCGAAAAGACGTTGGCGCTCGAAAACATCACTGGACTGTCCGTCGCCGTCATACCAAAGCATGGCCAACCCGAGTTTCACACGTGGGGATATCGAACGGAGGATCGGGATGAAGTCACTCCAGACGTACGTGCGGTCTACACACTGTTGGCTGACGTCTCGAGTCTCTTATCGTCATATTCCAGACACTGTTCCACATGGCGTCGGTATCCAAGGCGTTCTGTGCGACCGCGCTGGGTCTGCTCATCGACGACTTTGAAAACGGCAACAACGTCACTGCGCTCCCGTCTGGCGTTACCGAGTTGACCTGGCACACGCGACTAAGGGACTTGTTGCCAGACTGGCAGCTCATGGATGAGTGGGCATCGGAGAGAGCCAACCTGCGGGATATCCTCTCTCACGTTTCTGGGCTGCCGCGGTGAGTTTTATATCCTTGCGTCGTCGCTTGCTCGTAGCATCCTCGCTCATGCGACCACTGCTAGCCATGACGCTTCGTATGGACCGTCGGACACCCCAGAGGTCATGACCAGGCGATCGAGACATCTACGACCAGCGTTTGAGCTCCGAGAACACTGGTCATACAATAACGTTGTGCGCCAGCTCTGTCTTTGATGCTCGTATACAAACTCATTCCCATCAGATGTACATGGTAGCCGCCCAGGTCATTGAGACGTACTCTGGCCGACCGTACACATCGTTTGTGGAAGAACGCATCTTTGCGCCGCTGGAAATGACATCTTCGACGTTTTCCCCCACCAAAGCCGAGGCGACTGGCAAGTTCACTCAGGGGTGGACGAAGGAGGGCCGCAGGGCGCCGTGCTTGACCGAAGAAATGGCTTCCGTGATAGCTGGTCCGGGAGGAATCATATCGAATTCCGTGGACATGGTTCGTCTTTGGATGCTTCCTTCAATATGTTCGCACGTTCCGCTCACCCAACCCCACGTTACAGGCCAAATGGATCTCAACGTGGATCAGCAAAGGCGTTTATGGCAATCGAACAATTATTCCACCATCTGTATACCAGAACGTGTCGTACTCGTACTCCGTTTGTGCCGACCACCCAGCGGACCCGGAACACTCCATCGTTGGATATGGCTTGGGTTGGTTCCGTAGCTCATACCGCGGTTACGACGTGAGAACTGGATATCTCGGCCTCTCATGTCCGATAGCTAATGGCTCTCCAGGTTGTCTATCACACAGGCTCTGTTCCTGGGCTTTCTACCCTTGTCTCTTTCCTTCCGAGTGACGAGATCGGTGTGACTGTATTTGCAAATGGTGAAAGCAAGGCTGAGCCCGTGGCACTGATTTCGGAGCGCATTCTTGATTCGGCGTTGCACCTATCTAGTTCATTGATTCCTGCTAGGTAGGGATTCTCTTCCTTTCTCTTCTTTCATCCTGCTGACAGATAGCCCAGCTCTCGTTCTAATAACGTCGCGGCGACAGAGCCGAGTTCCGACGTGGAAAACTCTACGTTGTCTTTGGATGCCCTTGCTGGGACATACGCCAATCCCGGTTACGGATCCTTTATGCTGTGTGCACCCTCTAGCGTATCTTCATACTGCGCCGACCTTCGATCCAATTTCACCGCCGTGGACAGCATACAAGGCAGCCCAAGCCCTTCTGGTGATCTGCTCGCAGAATGGCCTCGCATATGGTCTTCGCACGTTCGCATGCGTGCTAGGCGTGGTGCCTTGTTTGAGTTCTACCTCACGACCCCATACCCGAATGGATATGGCAAGGATGGGACGCCCTTTGAAAGGTTGAATGTCGGTTCTACGGAAAGGTGGGCTGAATTTGTCGTGGAAGATGGAGAGGTGGTCGGGTTTGGGTTGAGTGGACTGGTGGGCGAGATAACAGAGCGAGTACGCAAGGATGGGACGGTGCAAGATCGTGCAGAGGTGTGGTTTGATAAGGTTTGATGAAATGTGTGGCATATGAATGAAGGGGGTTGATAGTGTGTGTATGTACGCTGAACCCGATAAATTTTCATTGCATAGCTCCGAGAGGAGGTCCGGCGAGAATGAAGCGCATCGAAGTTGCTGAGAGACGTCTCGACTTCCATTCCCTTTGATTATTCTCCTTAGCGTGACGGTACGCGACCGATCCTAATCAAAGATTGGCACAGCGCAACCACCTCCTGTAAGTTGCTGTAACAACGATAAACCGCTCGTGGGAGGGGCGTGGCCCGCTGTACTGCGCTCAACGCGTCGTCCACGATCATCAAGCATGCCCATGATCGAACAGCAACAATGATATACATCCCGCGGGGTACCGCATCGTGGTTCCTGGTGTCCTGCGCACACGTTCGAGTTACTTACGAAAGTCGGGTGATAACAAGGCACTGGGTTCGTGCCACGCGACGTTCGGACCACGAGGCAGCCTCGAGGCTAGTCGTGTACGACGTGAGTTGTTACACGTCGACTGCGGAGCCCCAAGTTCTATTGAAGGCGAGTACGTACGATTCAGAGCTGCTCGTAGTCGGGATAGTCGACGTTCAAGAGCAAACTTGTAAAAATGGAACACACCCGCCAGGAGGTCGGAACCAGGCACGCGCGGATCATCAACTACATTCGACCACAACATACAATTGTTGCGGCGAAATGGAAGTCCACAAGGCAACCTCGTGAAGAAGCTTAATACCCCGCCTTATCACCACCACCACCACCATCATCATATCAACATCCTCTTTCTGTGCGCCGTGCGCAAAGTTCTCTTTATTTCTTATTTTTATCTTCTCTTTCATTCTCTCGTGCTCATCAGTCCTTTTTTCCACTTGGTTGGCCCATCTGCGTCAACTTATTTCTCCTCGCAATGCACACGCAAACGACATTCTGTCTCACTACCTTCATCTGGTTTCTTGCACATCTCCTACACGTTCGCGCACATGGTTACATCGCGCAAGTAACCATCGACGGAACGGCATACAGCGGAAATGTACCCAACGCCGAACCAACCCCGTCCATCGTTCGCCAGATAAATACCATCGACCCCGTGAAGGGTGCTTCAAATCCATACTTGAACTGCGGTCAGAACGCACAGAAAGCCTCCCTCGTTGCAGACGCGAATCCCGGAAGTCAATTGCAATTTCTCTGGTTGGATGGCGACGGCACCAACGTGAGTTTTTTTTCATATATTGTTCGGGAATAAACGGGTTTCCAACTGTTCGCGGGTAGTGGCCACACAACATTGGTCCTCTCATGACCTATATGGCGTCGTGCGGTAATACTACGTGCGACCAGTATGATCCTACCGATGCCGAGTGGTTCAAGATCGAGGAGACAGGCCTCGAACCGGGCAACATCACCTGGTATCAGCAGAACATCAGTACGTCTGTCCTGTTAATATCATCATGTGCCTCTTCGTTGACGCGTTCCTTGGATAAGTGAAAGGTAGCCCGGCCAACGTCACCATCCCATCCACGTTGCAAAGCGGGCAATATCTCATTCGGCACGAGATCATCGCGCTCCATCTTGCCACCACAGTAGGTGGTGCGGAGTTCTATCCGTCTTGCACACAGGTAATGCCGCGCGCCGTTCATCTCTCCGCCAGATCGTTCAATCCTCGTCCTTGATGCAGGTCAACGTCGGAGGTTCGCAAGTCGGAATGGCTACCGCGAGCGAAGAAGTCACGTTCCCCGGAGGCTATTCGGACACCGATCCTGGGATTTACGATCCCACCGTTTTCAATACGCCGACACATTACACTTTTCCGGGCCCGCTCATGCCTTCGTTTATTTCGGGCACCAACACGTCCGGTTCGTCTTCAGGAACAGGATCTAGCTCGGACGGCGGCGCATCATCCTCGAGTACGCCATCTACTACGACTGCCTCCCCCGGTTCTAGTTCAACGTGCATCGTTCGCCCAAATACGTTCACCGTACAGAAGAAGCGGAGTATGTTTCGCGGCATGGCTGCATGGATCAGGTCGATTGGTCCCTGAACGTGGACGTCATCACCCGGCAATTATCTATGCATATATGATTATGCCGCGCGGTAACGGGACACAGGCGTGTCTGCGTCGTGCGCGGAGATGTAAGACTTTTGGGAAGCGGTGGGGATGGGGTGCCTGGGGGAGACTTGAAATAAATTTATAGACAGCAGATGACTCGGTGTACAGTACCTGGATGGCGCTCATGCGAATTGCAGAGTGTGGTTTGTTTATTTCCGTTGGAAAACGTCCGCCGCGGGATGATGGCATGAACGTTCATTCGGTGTGAAAACACGATGGCGACCTCGTGTCAGCGGCGCGACAAGCCGGAGGTGAGTGAGATCCACGCAACGCGAGCAACGTCCTTCCTCTACACCAAGATCTAGAAAATCCTCGGTGAGTATTTCACGTGCAAGACTAGGCCAGCTGAAAGTAAAGGGCGATGACGTTCTCAGACAAAATGGTGAGCATGTCCTGATTCATAGTGATCAGGTTTGGTTCGGTCCGGTTCAACTTTCCTAAATACTGAATCCCCGACTTACACTTTAGTGTAGGAGGGTTTTGTGGAATCGATACTATGTCTCAGGCACTACCCAAACGGTCTGCTGGCACAGTCCTCATGTGATAGCCCCTTAGCCAATTCAGCCGGTTTTCCTTCTGTTTTTCAGTCATTTTTTGTCATTTTTGGGCGACAGACACACGAACGGTCGACCACAGATCAACCCTGGAATAAATTTAAAGAAAATAGCACTGGCTACTGCTTTACATGTGCATGAACTACAGCTTATTCATGGCGTCATGCGACTACGGCGTTGATTGCAGTTTCGCATACTAAGAACTGTGGCGCTGTAGTCGAACATTTACTTTCACGATCACATTTTCTGGGGAGTATTGGTTACGGTTTGTTGTCGGAAATATTGTTGTCTTATCTTTCGTATGAATCCGCAAAAGATGTCTCTCCTTGTGACTGTATACTTAATGTTTTGCAGCATGAATATGGAGAAGATGTGTTGCTTGCTTTGTCGACGTCCGAAAACTCGGTTGTGTTACATCAAAGGAAAGAAAAGAGACGTGACCATAAGCTTTTCACTGCTAAGCAACATATCAAATCTAATGCGAAGGTGGAACACCACACAAATATAAAACATGCTCAGAAGCCTGTCGCCCACTTGATGAATTATAAGGAAATGTGTGACGTTCGACATCAAATGTACAAGGAACCGAGCACAGACCCCTATACCTGTGTCACTGTCACATTGTAGCTGAAGTCGGGGACTTGGCGTGACAGCGCTGTTACGATACAGAAATCTCCCTGTTGAAACGTTCAAACAAGTCGCCGAGTAGTACTCTTGTCTGATTCCGATGAAAAATGCATCCAGGCTGGGTGTACGCACATGGCGAACATGGGAGCGCGTCGTTGAACTCGGAAACATGACTCGGAAGCTGCGCCCAAACCCCCCAGTGGTTTTATGGTTACTCAATCAGCACTACTATTCCCGCTGTCATCCCAACAAACATTTCATGATACGGCGGTTTATAGTATTAATATTGCGGTCCATGGGCGCCTGGGCACCGGTTACGACCAAAGTTTTCTGATGCCTTGTAACCCCTTATCTTATCCGATGGCATATTTAGCTTATAACCGCCCCCCCCCGAAAAAAAAAGTACGTTTTTGATGATTGGCAGTGCGGCAGCAACTCACGCATATGTAGCTCCGAGTCGGATCCTTATTGCCCCGCTCGTACTCGTGTTGTCTTGGAACCTTGGAACCGCATGCAGTAATGATCTTTCATCAACTTGAAAGCTTCATCAGCCATCAATATGATCTATAATCATCCTGCACTGGTGCCAGTGATTAATAAAGGTGAATGCGTTGCTGCAAGTATGTCGGTCCCCATCTGTCCCGAATGCGTCTCGCAGTCTCTACAATCATGCTTGCAATGGCTGCCTCGACTGCCATTGCAATGATTGAATTTGACCGGAAAACCAACGGGACGATGATACCACTCACCAAACGGCAGTCTTCGTGGTTGAAGCCTGACAACAGCGTGGATTTCGACGTACTACGCTCCCATGTCGAATCAGTTGATGCGTACGTTCAATGCTCAACATACATCACCCTTCATTCAAGAATCATTTACATAGTAAAATATTCCGCGGCCTCCAAAATTATGAGAGGAATATGGGGATGTCCCACCCTCTTGCGGTGAAAGGGACGGAGCTTCTGAACTTGAAGAAGCGCGCTGTTGGTACCGTAGCCTTGACAAGTCATCAAGATATCCTCTGGTATGGCACCATTTCAATTGGCACTCCTCCCAAATCTTTTACTGGTATGTTTCTCTTTGTATTCCTGATTTACGTCGACCTGACCTCCATTGCAGTTAACTTCGACACTGGTATGAGGTGGGTACATTCCATCAAACTCCCGCAACTTATTTACTCAGTCCCACGTAGTGATTTCTACCTTCCGGGGCCCACTTGCTCTGGTTGCTCAGAACATACCTCCTGGGACCCCGCTTCGTCGCGCACGGCCAAAGTCAAGGGTTTTACATTCAAACTCGAGTTTGAAGATGGAGCGAGTGTCGCAGGCAAAGGATACACTGATAATGTCACCATTGGTGGTCTTAGTGTATGTTCTCCATCATTTCCGAACGTATATGTATAACGTCTGATCGGTGAGTAGGCGGATATTCAGACTGTCGGTGCCGCCACAACATACTCTGCTGAGATCAGTTTCCCTCCAGATGGTGTAGTGGGAATGGCTTTCCAGTCAATATCAGATTCTTCTCCCAGACCCCTTTTCGCAACACTCATAGATGAAGGAAAGGTAACCGAACCAGTATTCTCAATCAAGTTCGCCTCTGATGGAGGCGAGCTGTACCTTGGTGGAACGAACCGCGACCTGTATGCAGGTAACATCATCTATACACCTGTGACCGTAGTGGTGAGCTGAACTGCCGAGTGGACGCGGACATGAGCTTATGCTGTCGAGCCAGGGATTCTGGCAGGTGAACATAAAGGAAATTCTAGCTGACCGCCGGACAATCTTGAGAGATATAGCCGCCGTCATCGACACTGGTACCACCTTTATGATTGGTGATCAGTCGCAAGTGGACTATCTGCATCGGACCCATGGTGGCAAGTTCGTCGGCGATGGATATTACAGCTGTGAGTTCTCGTCCAATTCCAATTTGATGTTTCGGTTTCATCGTACGTCCCACAGTCCCGTGTAACAATTTCCCGACGATAAGCTTCAACTTTGGCGGCGGTAGGACGTTCCAGATTCCTGCCTCGATCCTCAACCTGGGACCGCTTGGGCCTGGTTCGGCTTCATGTTTCAGCGGCATCGTTTCCACGGGCGAACGCGGTGAGCTTCTAATATCCTTGATCTCAGGGGGCCGTTTTCGATTACTCCATACTGAGCCGAGCACTGAACTCCTTCGTCCAAATCACCAGCATTCTGGATTCTCGGTGGCGTTTTCCTGAAGAGCGTCTACACGGTGTTCGATTTCGGCAATAAACAGGTCGGATTTGCGAACCTTGTCTGATCGTCACAAGCTATCAGTATGCTTTCTTGTTCTCCCTTTTTCTTGTAGAAGCAAACGTGAAGAGTGGACGAAGGGTATACTTACTCTGCCGCGATGACAGAGCGCAGAGTCAGCGACGTGGACATTATAGATACTTAGGAGGAAAAACCTGGCACACAGAAACTTCAATCAATCTGAATGGATAAGGTTCATCATGGATCGCATACCTTCAAACGAAAAGTATACCCATGTATAACGAAAGTGTGCGTCCCATCATTTGGTGATATGCAGTTTCTGGCTGACAAAACCCTCCGGCACTGCCACCCCACGTGCTTTTGGTCCGTTCCAGCTCCGACGTGTTGTGTTTCCGGTACATATCGCGAAACGCTCAACACCTTACTCCTAGTCTGCCCCTCGGCTCGGACAGCAGTGTGGGGCTGGTCTGTTCCGATATAAGAGTAGTAGCCCCAACAGCTTGGCACTGATTGGCACCGCACCCGCCATCCCTGCTTTTTCCTCGCTGCGCACCCCTAGTAATCGCTTTCGCCTCTCTCGTGACGACTATGTGCACCGCCCACGGAATTTTGGGCGTCCGTAACGGATGCCCGTTTGAGTACGCGTCCTGCAGGTCGTTTTGGAGACACGACTGTTTTTTGCCGCTCTCTTCCGGCGACGATCTGCTCCATTGGAAGAAGGGTCTACAGTGGCCTCGTGCGTGCTGTCACTCGCACCACTCACGCTGCTCCGAGTCTCCGACAACATCCATAAGCACATCAATCGACGTCGGCGAACCAGTTCTTGAGCTTTTCGCTACTGACGTTCGTGCTCACCCCTTCATTTCCGAAATTTCCTACTTGACGCTTCTCAGACCTTTTCGTGTACCTCTTCTCGCCGCCGAGTCCGACAACCGGATGCCTTCACCCATTTTCGTGATCGATGGCAAGATCGAAACACTCATTTGTTCCGTGCTCCCCGTATTGTACCACTTCCTCACTTTCGCAACGTCCGCGAAGGTGACGCTTGTAGCCAAACTTTTGCACTGATCGAATGCAAAGGTATAGATGGGACCGCCGACTCACCGCCTTTCGACCATCGCCCACTCCGCCTTGCACTGCAGGCAAACTTGATGACATGCACCATCAAGAGTGCTCTCGGTTGAATCCGGCTTGTGAGTCTTCTGTTAAACTCTACCTGTTTTGATGATCCGAATGTACTTCATCAGTTTGATTGTTATCCGGTTAGTTCCTAGACCAGTGATGCCATCCCGACACTTATTTACTATAAATCAGGCGAACGTACTTGATGGTATCTGTGCTCCTCCACATTTGCTACCCAATGTTTTTCAAGGTAATCACAACCATCGCCGTCACAGTGGCTGTTTTCACTCTGGCCGCCCAAATACCCAATCCTAGGGGAGAAGGTGATGGTATAGCCATACCACTCCCGAAACACTCTGATACCGACGCGCGCAAATTTTATGCTACAACACACAATGTGTAAATACCTGTAATGTCCTCAGGCATCGTTTTTGCTCGCACGTTCTTAGAAAGATCATTCGTGGGCCAAGTGGCATGGATGGTTCTGAAAGGAACACAGGAATAGCGCATCCTTCTGCTGTGACACGGGACGGGTCTGGAGCTGGCGTTGATTTGACAAAATATGTGAACGGAATATGGTATGGGACCATATGGATCGGCACTCCTCCCCAGTCCTTCGCTGGTAAGTTTTTCCGTGCATTCGTGACACCCACTCACTCTAGTCGCCACCTCAATTCAGATCAACACCGGTTTTAGGTAAGTGTTCTCCGTCAGTATCATCCACTCTCTGGTCTTATTCGACCCAGCAAGCTCTTTATTCCAGCCTCAACCGGTGATCAGAACTGCAGAAGTCATCCTGACCTCTGGGATCCCGCACGTCCCACATCACCAACGTGGACCTCCATAAGAGTTTTTCGATAGTATTGCAGATGGTAGGATTGCCGGTGGTAATCAATACACGTCCAATGTAACCATTGGTGATTTTACTGTATGTGTTTACTGTTCGCGAACATCATCACTTCTGACCAATGAATAGGCAGACATTCAGACCATCGGTGCCGCAACTATATACTCTTCAACTATGGGAACATCTGAGTTTGCTCCAGATGGTATATTGGGATTGACTTTCTTGTCACTCTCACGCTTTCATGGCCAGAGCCCCCTGTTGCACACGCTCTACAATGAAGGAAAGCTGTCTGAACCAGTACGATTTTCGACCGAGCTGTCGTGACTAGGAAGCCGATGCGGGTAGGCAAGCATGAATGCAAGATCAGTGAGGCGAGCGCCGAGAATAACACTGAACGGTGACTTAGGGTTAGATCGAGACAAAATGAAAAAGGTCAGTTGCCAAGTAGGATAGTGGTTATCTCCTCGCTTATGAGCTGGAGGAAGTTTCTGCCACGTTGATCGGGGCGGGACGGGTGACCTGCGCAGTGGATGCGTTATTGTGAAGATCCACATGGTTCGGTCTCAGAACTCAGGCAGTGCACAGCCACAAGTGGACAATAATGAATAGAAGGGTTGTCATGGTCATATCGATCCATATCTCCACAAGCATGGATCCGTTCACAAATAAAAGGCGAGTCTCTGCTAGTTTTCTTCGTTCTTCATTCTCTTCCATTCCACTCCTTCATCTCGCTGTGCGGGTTAACTTAACATGATCGCGTCTACCCTTCTGT